>QKWP01000375.1:42676-57631 GCA_003550325.1 Gigaspora rosea | reverse complement strand
TTTTTTTTTTTTTTTTTTAGAGACCAGTTTGTTTTTTTTAGGGAACGTTTTGGTTCTATTTTTTTTTTTTTTTTTTAGGGAACATTTTGTTTGATGCTCAAATATAACCTCAGATTGTTCGGGGTCCTGCCGAGATCTACCAATCTGAAATTTAATTTAGTCACATCTAGTAGACATGAGACATTCACCGGTACTACATGGTCACTTGATAGCATTGCGAGCATGTGATTTCTCGTGACTTTGTACACTATTGTTTTTATTCTTGGATATAAACAATGTTAATCTTCTGGAGAAGGTATGCTGAAATCACTACTTTTTGAAAAAATTACATAAAAAACCAAGTAGCAGGCAAAAATAAACCAACGTAAAAAGAGTATAATAATTTGCATTATATAGAATAGTAAAGTTATCCAAGTTTCTGCTTCTACTCTGCCACAGCTCCACAGATACTTAACAAAATCTTCTGGTTTTCACCAACTACTTTTTCTATAATTCTGTAGTCTTCTATTGGGGAGTCTCAAACCCAAAGAGAATCTCTATTTTAGCTCTATTTCAATTATTCTGTACAGTCCCAAGGACTCATCAAGATCTAAACCCTTATTCTAGTTGCTATGAGCAAAGCCTTGTGTAAAGTAAACGTTACTAACTATAAGTATTGTTGCAGTCTGTTCGGTAGTTGTTGGTTCGAGAAATTATTAGAAAGAGTTTGTTTGGTTACTATAAAAGTTTTTTGTAATTTATTAAAAAATTATAAATTATTTATAGTAACACAAATTTATTCTGATTTCTGGATCCTGTAATTGGATTTTTATAATTTGGGCTTGCTAGAATCCTCTCATTAAGCTAATCATTTTGGTAGTTAAATCATCGAAATTTGCCCAGTAGATCAAAAGTTATTAACAATTAAAAATTAATTTTCAATTGTTAATGACTTTTGATCTACTGTGCCAATTTCGATGATTCAACTACCAAAATGATCACCTCAATAAGAATATTCTAGCAAGCCCAAAATCATTAAAATCTAATCACTAGAACCTAAAATCGAAATAGAGTACCGTAGATTCCCGAAAATAAGCTACTCCGAAAATAAGCAACCTCTGATTTTTTTCAAAATTTTCAAAAAACACGTTGGCAGTTGCTACATATAAAACTTTTTTTACTAAGTAAACTTCAAAAAGTCGATTAAGTAAAGTTGTTCAGCGCATAAAAATATATTTACTATAAAATTTGGTGTTATTTGGACAACTTTTTATTAGTACGTTTTTCAATTTTTCTAAAAATTCAATATTTCAAAAATAAGCAACCTTCTCGTTTTTTCGTGTAATTTTTGCCCAAAAAAGGTTGCTTATTTTTGGGAATATACGGTATTACTATAAAAGTTTTATAATTTATTAAACTATTTATAGTAATACAAATTTATTCCGATCACTGGATCCTGTGATTGGATTTTTATAATTTTAGGCTTGCTAGAATCCTCTCATTGAGCTTATTATTTTGGTAGTTGAATCATCGAAATTGGCCTAGTAGATCAAAAGTTATTAACAATTAAAAATTATTTTTAATTGTTAATAACTTTTGATCTACTGGGCCAATTTTGATGATTTAACTACCAAAATGATCAGCTCAATGAGAGGATTCTAGCAAGCCCAAAATCATAAAAATCCCATCACATGATCTAGAGATCGGAATAAATTTGTGTTACTATAAATAGCTTATAATTCTTTAATAAATTATAAAACTTCTATAGTAACACAATCTATTCTGATCTTAGGATTCTGTAATTGGATTTTTATGATTTTAGGTTTGCTAAAATCCTCTCATTGAGCTAATCATTTTGGTAGTTAAATCATCGAAATTGGCCCAGTAGATCAAAAGTTATTAACAATTGAAAATAAATTTGTATTACTATAAATGGTTTATAATTTTTTAATAAATTATAAAACTTTTATAGTAACATATATCTATTCTGATCTTAGGATTCAGTGATTATTTTAATAATTTTAGCTTGCTAGAATCCTCTTATTAAGATGATCATTTTGGTAGTTAAATCATTAAATTTGATCCAGTAAATTAAAAGTTATTATTATTAAATATTGTTAATAAATCTATAATTTTGGTCAAAATTAATTTTGTAACTTTGGCCAGAATTATAAAATTTTGGCTAGAATTATACCTGATACTTCAGCTGACCCACCCACCCCTGTAATTAGCTGATTTCTTAAAGCCCCCTTATTATATAGAATATTATTTTTTTTAAATATGCATATATTTTTATTGTATAAATCTATCTTGGACTTTTAAGTAAAGTTATAGACAAAGGCTTTCTGATTTTAATAGTATTTAGAATATTTAAATTGGTTGAATTGATCATGTAATATACTTATTTAACTTTTTGCAACTATAAATCTTTTTTTCAAATATATATAAAAAAAAAACTAATACTAATTATATTTTGAGAACATTTTATCAGTACAAAATGTTCACAAATAAGAGAACATTATTTTAAATATTAATGTTTTTAAAAAAAATTTAATGTTCTCATGAGAACATGAGAACATCAAATTTTAAATACTGCTTAGGGTACAGTCCTTGAATAAAAAGTTGTTTAACAAAGTTAACTAAAAAGAGATTATTTAGGTTTACTTTTCTTTGTAATATCCAAAACTGATTAATATATTTATCTATAGTTTTAGTAGATCCTTGCATAATTTCAAAAAGTTGTTTTTGCCATATAGCCTTTTGTTTAGTAATATAAAAATGTATTTTAAAAAATGTTGGAAACTTTGATTCTGTTGGAAGACCCCAAGCAATCTATAAACAGCTAACAATTTTAAAAAATTGTTATATATTTCTAAAAATAGGAAAGATTTACAGAAAAACAGTCAAAATTAAGCATTACCGGTAATATTACTAAATATAGAAAAAAATCTATACAAAAATAGTTAAAAATAAGCAAAAGCAAATTGTCACCTATCTATGTATAGCTCAGGGCCCTTCTGTTGGTTATTATCATTAAAAGCAGTTACTTGGGGGTTCAAGGATTGGTACTAGTCCAAAGTAACTCTTTTAAGATATACAAGTACAAGCTAGAGTTTCTGTTTAGACTCTATCGATTAGTAGTAATGGCTCTTTAAATTCTTTTAGCCAGTTAGCAAGGTCTTGGGTTTTATCTCTATAAAAATCTGTAACTATAATAAAGTTTTTTTAGAGCCTTGTTTAAGGGAGCAGCAAGATTAATTATTGCTTGGGCATAGTTATGCTACCAAAATTGATTTTTGAAAAAGATCTATTTCATCTTCATTAGAGAAAATTAAAATTTTTTATAAGGAAGAGCAAATAAAATTTATATAGATATGTTCCTTATAATTTCGTCTATTCAAAAAAGTATCAAATAATTTCGTCTTTAAGTAAAATAGGTCAAAAACAATTTCGTCTTCAAAATTTAATTTTTGGGTTTTAGAATCTGAAATAATTTCGTCCTTATGAATACTTGGGCAGCAGCTTGCAAAGTAGCATCTTCTATTGGATTTCCTATATCTGGTTGGCAATAAGGCCAATCAAATTAGAGTACTAATATTTATCTATTTACTATAGGGGCTTACCCACCCAGTGTTGTTACTTGGACATGTCCATACTATGTTTTTTGTCCAATGTCCAAGATTGTCTAAAATCGTCCAAGCCTATGTTCCATGTTTAACTAATCAATAAAGTAATTTAAAAAAATATATAATTAAATATTTTTTTAGGTGCTGGACTCATTGGTGAAAAAATTAAAATAGATTATTTTAATAAAATTTTATGTAATTTTAATTTGAAAAAATGACCAAAATGTCCAAAAAACGTCCAAGTGACAACACTGTCCCCACCCCTAGGTAAGATCTATAAATAGAATTTTGGCCAATCAAATTTAACTAAGGTAAGATTTTTTTGGCCCCCTTTCCCTCTAAAATATTACCTAATAAATGTCAGTGCCCTTAAAATCAATACTAAATTCTTTTATATTCTGAATAAGCATCAGACATTTTATTCAAAATACTAACTTAATTTTTGCAATATATTTTACTTATACAAGACCTTTTCTTTAAATAATTATTTTATACTCTTTATTCAAAAATAATTGGTGAGTATTTGTGCTTTTATATATTTATAATTCTAAAAAATTGTATACTAGACTTTGCATTTAGCCTGAAGGTTGCTGGTTTTATTGAAAATTTAAAAAACATGCCCATTGTTTTGTCTGTAATAAGCCTACTAGTGGTTGATGTTCTTTATATATTAAAGAATATTATTTAATTTTATCATAAATTATATATTAAAGCTTCAAAATAATTTATATCAGGAACACTATTTTAAATAATTTAAATTTGTATGCATTTTTAATGTTTTAAAAGCTATAGCTAAAAAGGATTTCTACTATTAAAATAATTTTTAGAATAGTTTTTGATATTAATACCTTTATAAACTTTTTAGCAGTGTGAAATTGTTAGATTTAAATTTAATGATTATGTTATTTAATAAGCTAGCTTGTATAAAAGCTATTCTTAAGATTTTTGATATCAAAATCGATATAGAAGAAAGCTTTTTGAGAGCTATAAAATTTCTAGCAGAGTGAAATTGTTAAATTTAAATTTAATAATTATGTTATTTAATAAGTTAGCTTGTATAAAAATTATTTTTAAGGTTTTTAATATTAAAATATAACCAAAATATAATTAAAAATTTAGACCCTTATTCTTTTTTATTTCAATATTCAGGATTAAAAACTCTTTATCCCTCATTGTTGGCAACGACATTCACACTTCCTCTATTGAAACCATCTAATTTTTTTACTTCACTTAAGATTTTACTATACTAAAATATGGTTTATTTTTATAAATTAAATCGCTTAAAAAAACTCTTTCCTGTAGATCTGAAAATCATAATAAAATTGGCAAACAGTGTAATCGGCATAGAGTTTATCGCATAACTATAATACAAATAGTCAAAGGTGGCCACGGTTAGCCTCTCAACCTAAAGGAGACATAATTATTAGACGAAAGAGGAAGGCAGTCTTACTACAAACACCAACTTCTTTTTTCTCCTTTCACCATCCCTACGGGGGTTGGCGAAACACACAAAAACTACTACAGACGGAAAATTTGCACCTTACGGGTTGCAGCGCTTGGAGCAGATATGCCAAAGAATAAGAAGAGGAAAACAGCTAGCTTGCCGGCAAACTCCCCCCTGTCAAGTACATCAAACATGGAAAAACCTTCTTCTACGCAGCACGCTCAAGAACCCAATGAAAAAACTTCCCAAAAATTAGCAAAAAGTGGCGATTCTAGTTTACCCCCAGAAAAAGATCTACATTGACATTACCACAACAACAAACCAACCTTGACCAAGATGTTCCCACGCATCCAACAACGACATTACAACAACAAACCGGTACTGACCCGATTTCTCCCACGCCCATAATTTTGAAAAATCAAAATTTCCATGGACCCCAAGCCGCATGTACAAATATACTCCAGAACCCGGACCAAAATAATCAGGGCTCCCTGGACCCTGTCCAGACCCTTTCCACACCAGTTAATATGGAAACTGATTCGAAAACTACCTCGACCCCAACATCCCACCCCTTCTCGGCAACAGTAATACCCCCGGACCAATCCTCAAACCAAGAGCTGATGAATGACAACACAGGAAAAATAGAAGAAGATACTGAGATGGACACCGAATCTGTAGACACTATCCAAGAACAACCAGTAACCCATAAGCTGAGTTATAGCCAAGCTCTCAGAGGTAACAAGGATCACACCTGGCAACCTAACCCAGTCGCTCAACAACGCAGATTAGATCAAGAAAAAAGATTGGCATATCACATAAAAGATAAAATGGCAGATATTAGAGAAACCCAATTGAAGACCTTTGACAAGGAATTATGGAGCAGGGGAAAAAATACTAGAATCACTAACTTCTCTTGACGGGCTACGCATGTTCGTAAAGCATAAACTAGCTAGTCTCCCAACTTCACTGCACATACCACCAGCCATAGGGCAAAATTCAGACATCGGGACACCGCCTTCTTTAGAAGCTTTACAAGGGTACTAACAAGTAGACCACAACACCAGATAGAATTTAATAACCTATTTATTTTAGCACTGGAAGCATATAAAAAGCAATACAGCGTATTAGCAACGAATAAATGAAATAGAAACCAACTATTCGACCAACTTAGAGCGAAGCTAGCCCTAGACTACTTAACGAATTTAGACTTTCATGAGCTAGATGCTTGGCAAATTTTGCAAAAACCATATTGAATATGCAATTCGACGAAATTAGAAAATTAATATCTGAGGAAATTGTGGAATTGCGGCTGGAGTTACCCCAACACTATACAGAAATACACCCAGACCTAATTAATACCATCCCCTTTGACCTGCTAATAGAAAACAGACAGACCCTAGGGTCAAAAGTAAAGACTCTAAGGCTCATCTTCAAATTCGCCTCTCTTCCTGAAAATTACATCTTGGATGAACGCCAACTATTACCAACTGACTATAGGCAGTTGAATAAAACCGTGGGAGACTCTTTCCAATCTCTGACAGAGAAGAACTAAAGGACATACCGACATATAGAACCACGTTACAAAAATACTACATATTTAACAGAATCCCAGATACTTATTTTGATTTACCTCCATCCAAACCACATTACCTCTGACCCCCCAAGACTTGATTCCCAGATTGAGGGAGAAATTTCCCTTCCTACCTAAAAGCGAAAAAGATTTCAAAGAACACATCCGGCTGTTAAGAGTTGATTATAAGTTCAAACAACTCCCAAATGATTACCTCTTACCTCGAAAACGTCTACAAGAAATCCTGCAGACCTAAGATGGAAAGACTTCTCCTTCCCAATGACGACGACTGAAGCCATAAATGAATTCTTCAAACTAATTCCAAAATACTACAATATTCCAACTCCTCTTCCTTTGGCATATGCAAATTTTAACTATACTGGCTTACCGACTTTGCCTCTGCTGGCAACTGAAGTCGAGTTAGTAAATCTAAAGGTTCCAATAACTACAAGAAAACAACTGTCTATTGCGTTGCAAGAATTACGACCACGCTATTATTTCTATAAGATACCTGAGTTCTGGATCGACATTGAGGTGACAGAACGAACGGAGGATCAATCCCCCCGTATACCCTCGAACCTAGACGATCTTCAGATCCACCTAAAAAAAAATAATGTGACAGATATAGAGTTGCCAATTAGAAAACATGAAAATATTGATGTTACAATTGAAAAACTGAGAGAACACTTCCTCTTTAATAACATACCATCCTTCCTCTTTGACCAATTGGAAGATCTGCCCTAGCCCAAATTCGACTTATTTCTAAAACCAAAGAGAAATTCAAAAGGAAAAACAAAAGACGAAGAGGACCGGAACCTGACGCCGACGCCCCTAACGACCCTATCATTAATGAGTAAATCAAATGCCGAACCAGGCTCATCCTCGATGGGCAATAGAAAACAAACCTCTGTCTGTAGACTGGAGCATACTAGTAACAAAACTGATAACACAGATTTCACTGAACCAAACAAATTTACTAATAAAAATAAACACACTTTCTCCTTTGAGGAAGGAATTAATATCGCAACCCATAATATTAGAGGGCTCTCTAGAGCAGAGAAATTGCAAGAATGGATCGAATTCTGCACAGAAGCAAACATACACATCATTGCTTTATCTGAAACAAAACTTACACCCAATCGGGTTAAAGGACTCACTAATCTGTTGTATAGAATATATACCTCCAACTTCGAACCATATAAAGACAATCAACGGGAATCTAGTTTGGGCGCTGCTCTCATGATTTGCAACAGCTTACAGTCCTATATTCACAATGTCAAAACAGTCCCTGGAACGTTAATTATGTTGGACCTTTTCTTGCCAGATAACAATAAAACTAGAATCATATCCATATACCTCCCTTCCAACCATTCATCTTTAAACGAAAAAGCACAAAATGAAGCAGATAGATGGATACGAGAAGCCAAAATCAGAGACTGGAAATTGTTCCTGATGGGTGACTTCAACTCTAACCAATACAGGAGCAAACCACTACCTATCTTCAAAAACTTGAACGTTCTAGGAGCAATAAGCCTACTAGACCTTCACAGCATTACTTCGCATACATGGACTGGACCCTCCTCTCAAAGCCAAATCGATGATATCTGGGTACTGCAAAATAAGATCTTAGAAATTGAAAAACCATTATTGACAGAAGCAACATATATTACGGGCAGTGATCATTGTATAATATCAACGACATGGCACACACACGCTCTGAATAAGGAAACTTATAAAAATAAAAGAAATAAAAAAAGAAAGCAAAAAGTATACCATTACAACAAAATGTCTGGAACGAATTCTCAAATGAACTAGGAAAAACTTTGCGAAGAAAAATCTAAATGACCAAATTACAAATAAGGGGAGTAACAAAAATCAGGTGATTTTTTAGGGGGGGAGGGGGGTAAAAAAAGTTAAAATTATATATAAGAACCTGACTATTTATATATTAAGGAAGAGGGAGGGGGGGATAGGACTCTGATAAAAATTAATCAGGTGATTAATGACACTGCCCTAAGAGCAAACTAGATAGAGCCTGGAATTTCTGGGCAATAGAGATCAAGACTATGATTAATAGGAAAATTCCGTTCTCCTTTACCAGTCAAAAAACCTATTATGCCTTGTCCTTAAAGGCAACGAAACTGCATGCTGCTCTGAAAAACATGAACAAAGCCTTAAGCCTACTTCCCAAAGGAAACCCAGAGACTCTAGAAAAGATAAACAAGCTCCTCAAAAAATCATCAAAGTTAACAGACTTGGAGATCGAGCCAATCAACATCGAAGACTTCTCAATTAGCAGGGACACAGTAATCTCGACCCTAAAAGGTCATAAGAACACTATATGGACCAGCTGGAACTATGAAAAACAACAAGAAATAACTGACAAAATCAACTTCTATATCAACCGAAGATATGAAGACTTTAGAGATCACACCTGTAGAATGCTGGATAGCATTCTCCAGAGGAAGGCAGAACCCGTTCGAACTGACAAAGTTATTCTTCCAAACAAGATCCTACTAGAAAAAAACAAAATCCTACAACATATAAGATCACACTCAAAAACCTGGACAAAGCTTAACCTGACTGATACAAGCCTCGGAAATGAATGGGAAATGAATATCTCCCCCTAAAAAATGTCCTATCTTTGATTTATTCTGGTTCAACACAGGAAATAACCATGCAATAACTAAAAGAAACAATAAAAAACTCTCCAAAAAATAAAGCACCAGGCCCTCTGGCGATTTCTAATGAGATGATAAAACACCTCCCAGAAAATGCCCTGCAATTTTTATTAAAAATACTCAATGGATGTTTGCAAATTGAGATGATCTCCGATCAATGGTTAAAATCTAATATATGGCTAATCCCAAAGAGAGATCGTTATAATTATGACCTAAATTACACGAGACCAATAACGTTAATTGACCACACTAGAAAATTATTGACAAAAATAATTAACAACAGATTGATGACCCTGATAATGCGTTATGAAGTACTGTCCCCTCTGAACTTCGCGGCCTTCCCAGGACAATCAACCTCCCAACCACTATCCAATCTCACTCATATTCTAGAAGATACCCGAACCGAGGATAAAGAAATTTGGGCACTTGCCCAGGATATGTCGAAAGCATTCGATACTGTACACATTTCTACCCTAGGAAAAGCACTTAAAAGGATAAAGATACCGGAAAAGATAATAAATCTACTCATACACCTGCTAACCAACAGAAAAAACAGAGTAATCACAGACCTAGGTCTAACAAAGCCATACAAGGTAGAAGATGGAATTGACCAAGGAGAGACGTTCTCCCCTCTCCTCTGGAAAATCTACTACGACCCCCTGATTTCATGAATCCAGCGCTCTTTTCAAGGCTATACAGGAAGCATACCTACCAACCCATCACGTCAAATATGTATGCTAGTAATGGCTTACATGGATGACTTGCTCTGGCTGGCGCATGACAAAACTATCTTAACCAACATAATCTCGTTAGCGACCTCATTTTATAAATACAACAACATAAGAGTAAACCCATCCAAGTCATACCTCCTCACAAATACCAAAAAAAAAAAAACTCCCACAATTGAATTTGACAACTCAACAATCTATGCTTCAAAAAACGATACACCAATAAAATACTTTGGAGCCTGGTTCATAGCGGGTAATTCACTACATTTGGTTCAGCGCTTAATACTTGCAGAAATGCAGACAAACCTAAAAAAACTCCAACTAGCAAAGATAACGGAAAAGCAGGCAATATATATCATCAATAGGGTCATATTCTCTTGACTGCAGTATCGCTTGCACTCTGCATATCTAAAACCCTCGCAAATTAAGAAAATTAACAGAATATGTATTAGCATAGTTAAACAAAAAGGAGGACTTGCAAGAGGAATCCCGAACTCTTTTCTACACAATCCTGAGATCTATGGTTTGGACAACCTACTACAAGTCCATAATAATGCACTTACTTCACTTCTGACAAAAAACCTAAACCACAAAGACTTCGACAAATCCTTTTTGAAAATGAGAATACAACAATTACAAGAAGCTGCGAACAATGAAAAATCCATACTAAGCCACATACCATTATTTCCACACAGGCAAAACCTTACACATACTGCACAATCGATTATCGCCGGCCTATCCTTGGGGTTTTTCTGGGACAAACCACTCAATCAATGGCCCATACTTACTAATTGATTAAAGGGTACCTCGATCAACCAATTTATAATGGACCACCCCAAAAGACACTTCCTAAAAGAAAAAATGAACTGACACGGTATCTATTGTATCGAACAACTACTAGATCTAAAAAACCAAAACTTTCTATCTTGAACAGAAATCCACCACAATATACAGAGAATTCCTAGAGGCCGCCTCCCAAATTGGTTATATACAATGCAAGAGATAATGAGTGGAAATGCAAACCCCACAACTACACTAATTACTCCGAACCCCTTTACCTTAACACCTTGGATCTACAAAAAGAGAAAGAACTGGGTAATAACAAAGGACGAAGAAATCGCAAAAATAACTAGTTACTCTCAGCAATACCCTAAAGCAAAACACTATAGAATCACCACAAACAACAAACTTGAGCCTTGCTCAGGTTGTGCCTTGAAAGATAAATTATTAGCAAAAGAATATTGCTACTTTCTCCTAAAAGATAGAGCATATAGTCTGCAAGTAGATAGTAGGCGAATAGTCCATGGAAAAATATCTGATATATACGCCGCATTAAACAACAGATTTCAACCACGGAAGGAACCGGATGCGGAAATTTCAATCCCCCTGCCAAGACCATTGTTAGCTTTTGTCAACCCTCCGGTGGAAGTCTGGGAAGCACTAATAAAAAATAATTTCAAAAAACGGAATCTTACAATACATTTATCGACAATAAAAGAAAATCATGTGATCGGATCCACAACATACCCCTCCTACTTCGCAGCAGCAAAATTGTCAACAAAGGAAGAAATACTTGGCTGTACCAATAGGATGTGGCTATCACGCCTACACTTATTTCTATCAGTGATAACATTTCTATTTTCAACTGTGTCAAACAACACTGATATACAAGTCATTACAAACCACAAACAAACAATCGAGACGCTTCAAAGAACAATCGAATTAGAACATTACAAACTTGATTAACTAGACAAAGAAGACTATCCTAGTCTCCTCAAAATACTTAGAGGAATTATAGGGGACCGAAAAATCATTTTAAAATTTGACTCAGAGCTTAAAATACAAAAACCATCAATTGTACATAACTTGGACATTAATCCTAAACATTTTACCTATAACGCCTTCACCATGGAACTACTAAGCACTCTGTGTATTCCACAGACAAAATCCATTTTGAAAAATACCAGCAGGATTACCAACTTACTTCAATGGTACAACCAACAACGAATTCACCTATGGGAATCATACATGGGAAATATACAGTGGGACCATGTCCTAAAATATATCTCCTTTGCTGATAAGCCAGCTGCCTTGTATACGCACCCATCTCTATCACAAATAAAGAACTTTAAAGTAAAAATGATCACAGAGGAACTATCAACCCACTTACTTCTACACTATCGCAATCCAACCAAAAACCCAAATTATTTGTGCCCACGCTGCTATGCGGAACTGGAGGACATTGTACACATATTTTCCTGCGTATCTAATCACCTAATATGGCAGAGGGAACTACGTCGAACTTTACAGAGAGTGGCGACTGAAACAGAATCACCACTAGAAGACCCTGATAGATTCATCAGATCCTTCACATTCTTACATATACAGAAAAAATGCCTTTTGGTTTAATCACCAACTCCACCCTTTTTTCTACTAGCTCGAAATACAAGCAAAATAAATACACCCCTCTTCTCTATCACGAAATAATAAAAACACTCCATAAAGAATATTGGATTCCATCAAGAGCCTCAAGACATTCCGAAGCATTCCCAAATCCACCGAAGATTGACCCACCAACTATGACAAAAACACCCCCTATTAATAAAATAGTATTAGAAAACAAAATACGAAAATTCGTTCATTTAGGTTGTACATCGCTAGCTAAACTTATCACAGACTAGAGGTCTTCGACCAATCTAGCAAAGAATTGGTCGAGAGTAAACTAGCTCTTACCCCTATCTCCCTAGAATAGTAATTATACATTTGTAACTCTAAGTGAATAATAACTATTAATAAAAGATATAGAGGAAAGACCTCTCTTTAAAAAAAAAATAAATAAATAAATTAAATCGCTTTTTTGTTAGATTTAGTGTTTTGCAAAAAATCTAGATCTGGTTCAGGTTCAGTCTGGTCTATTGAACAGACTGAGTTCAGACTCTTAATTTATCAAAATCAATATAGATTTAAACCTATACAAAGATCCACTTAGGTAATACCCAGTTTAGTTTTATTAGGATAATACTAATTGCTAATTGGCTAATTTTTACTTTAGAACAACCAACATGAGCAATATAAAATATGTTGACAAATTAATGTCACAAATCATAATTTACATTCTATACTTAACCTGCTGGCCTTCTAAAACCTATTAATACTTGTTTATTATAATTTTTTTAAAAACTAACACTAACCCTAAACTCCTAACCCTAAAAAATGCACTCCAAAAAAATTTAGTTTTCGAAATTTTATATTATTATTTTATTTTAATCTGGATTTTATTATGATCTGTCACAATTAATTATCTAATCTTGTATAATATCAGATATATTATTATTAAAGTTTATTTTATATCTGGAATTTATGAAGTTATAAAAATAGCTGTAATTGTTTTTTTTTTTTTTTTTTTTAGTGAGAACACTAGAGCTTCATCAACTATTATCTATATAAATTTTAAAATATTATAAATCTGAACTGGACCCGGATCTAAGTAATATGAGTTTGAACCCTAACTTTATCTGAACCAATATTCAGACTGGTCCAGATCTTTAAAAATACCCATCTGGTCCGAATTATACAGAACACTAGTTAGACTAATATTGTTAGTCGAAATTATTTTTGCTAATATTAAAATTTGTCTAAATTAAATTGTCTAAATGTATAAATATCTAAATTAATTTTTTAATAGTAATTTTTAAAAAAATAACAAAGTCAAAATTGCCTAGATTCAAATTGTATAAATGCCTAAATATCTAAATTATTTTGACTAACAATACTAGATTAGACTTAATAAATATGCCAAAATCACTAGGGTGCGGTGACTTAGAGAAGTTGGTAAGTTGTCACCCCCAAGTGGCAGGTCTAGGGTTCAAATCCTACTGACCTAGGTTGGCATGTCACAATGTCCAATTGATTTCAATTTTTTTTGGACATATGTCCAATTGAAATTGGACAATGTCCAAAAAAAATTGAAATCAATTGGACATTGTGACATGCCATCCCTGCTACTGACGACGCTTTGAAAAAATAGACCTGTGTTCCGGTAACTGTTTCCTGTCGATCAGTTGGGTACATTACCTGTAGTTATACTTGCCGGCAAAACTTATGGGATTTGGGATTTGTCCATGGACAAACCCGGACAAATAGGATTGTCCAGCCATACTTGAAAATCCCATATAGCAAAAATGGACAAATCCCAAATCCCATCCCAAATCCCAAACCCAGCCAAATCCCAAATCCCTCCCAAATCCCAAACCCGGCCAAATCCCAAATCCCATTCCAAATCCAAATTCACATGATGATCATTTAAAATTGTCTGGAGCGAAGCCGCATAGTGATACAAAAGCTACATGCCATATATTTAAAGCTACCAAAAAAAGTAAGTTTGGATTTTTTGGCGTTCTATTTTGTGTATATATGTACGTACGCATTATTTTGTAGAGATATTATAGACAGTGCTAAACGGTAATCATAGTAGACTCCTGAATTAGTTGGGTGACATATAAGCTCTGGTTTAGAAAAACTGCATACTTTTTATACAATATCAAAAAATTAAATAAATATATAAATAGTTAAATATAAAATAAAATAAAAATAATTTAATAAACAATTCTCCAGTCAACTGGTTCAAAAATTTTTTTTTTATATATAAATTTTACTATAAGTGCGAATGCACAGCGTCTCTATCTAAAACTTTTTTTTATACTAAGTTAATCACTTTTCTGGCTTAAGAGACTTTTGTAAAGCTCATTAAAATGCATCTAATGGTAGTTAGAGCGTCAAAATCAGCTTGGTGAATACCAAGATCTTTAAAAAACCTTTCTTTTACTATGTAAATTTCTTTGCAAACAATAGTATTGTTTATAAAGAAATTTATATAGTAAAAGAAAGGTTTTTTAAAGATATCTTGGTATTCACCAAGCCGATTTTG
>QKWP01000375.1:17259-41146 GCA_003550325.1 Gigaspora rosea | reverse complement strand
ACAGGCTTGATTAAATAAACTCTCACCCAAAGCGGGAACTTTAACACAAAAAAAAAAAAAATAAATAAAAAATCAGAAATCACAAATAATCGAGCAATTTTTTAGTGATTTCTTTTTTTTTGATCTACAATTTCAGTTGCCGATTTCTAGCAAATGCATTTTTATGATAGTATTATTATTGTATTTTTTTTTTGTATCTGTTTTTCAAAATTTGGGATAGGATTTTGGATTTGGGATGGGATTTGGGATTTGGGATTGGGATTGGGATTTGGGATTTGGGTGGGATTTGGGATTTGGGATTTGGGCGGGATTTGGGATTTGAGTGGGATTTGGGATTTGGGATTTGGGTGGGATTTGGGATATGGGATTTGGGATATGGGATTTGGGATATGGGATTTGGGATTTGGGTGGTATTTTAAAGTTTTTAATTTTGCCAACATGTATACCTGTAGTCCTTGGTTACTATCTTGAATGGGAGCTTTTGAGTGAAGTTGTGTCTCATGACACAGACAAATTCAAGGAACCGGGGAAACAGAAACCCATTTGGCAAGACCCGAGTAAGGAGGTAGCAAAGATCTTTGACGGTGCTACCAAAACCGGAATATTGGACCGTAGCTGAAGTACTGGACGTTGACCTCAGGGACAAGATTTACCAACCTGGTCGCTGGATCGGATACCAGAGGAAAAAGACCTATGTTATAGAAGTAGGTACCAGGAGGAGAAAAACTATGATGGCACCTAATGCTGGGTAGATCAACCCTTCCGGGCCAACTGGATTGGAAATCTGGGAAAACTAGTAAAGGACCGGTAAGAAAGTGATGGTGGGTACCGGGGTTAGAGCGAACCTTACAAGGGCAGAAGTAGTGTTACAGTAGGGAGGCCTTCTTTTACTCCTTACTATAACAACGACACGGCTACAGGGATCCTTTATCGGTTTATAGCAGTGTCCAAGAGGTAGGTATAATTCCTTAGTCTGTAAGAAATTATACTCTTCTCTAAGGGCAGTTCTTGAGAGTATTCAATGAGTAATTATCGATTTTACTATTACTTGATAATAAACTTGGTGTTATTAAGATAAATAGTTTCTTTATTAATAATCTAAGATAGGGCTACCCTTAGGTTTCTGTTCCTAAGAAATCCCAGTATAAGATGTATATTAAGTATAAGAGTAGTGGGGTGTCTTGGTCTAGTTTGACTAAGGGAAATTCTGTGTCTTTAAATACATTTTAGAATTAGCATTATAAGCGTTAATTTACAATGATAAACACTATAATCTACAAGAGCAACATAAGCGTTATAAGCGTCATAAGCGTTATAAGCGTCATAAGCGTTATAAGCGTGATAATCGTTATAAGCGTTATAAGCGTGATAATTGTTATAAGCGTTATAAGCGTGATAATCGTTATAAGCGTTATAATCGGTATAAGCGTTATAAGCGGTACTAACTATTCTAACTTCTCAAGATAATAATATAATACAATATAATAATAAAATATAATAATAAAAATAAAATAATAAAATAATAAGGTATAATAATAAACTATCGTTCTATAACAGTAGGTATTGGTAAGAGGACAGAGGTAACCCTGTCTTGCAAGTGTTGGCCTTGGCCATAGCGATAAGTACCGAAGTATAGGTAAATACCTGATATGGGACAGGTACTGCTCTACCAAGTCTCCTGTCGAGGATAACAGGACCGGAAATACCCGGCTGGGTCCTAAGGCAATGGATAAGTATCCGGAACTTGCTGACTGACTTATGTAACGGGCCTGTTCTGGTGATACAAGATGGGTTGGCAGGCGGAACATGGATCAGAGGGTTTAAATAGGCAATTTCCGTAGTTGGGTTGCAGGTATGGCAGCTAGTGTGGAACCCTTGGGTGGACCACTTAAATTAGATACCAAAAGTGTACGTGTGGCTAAATGTATCCTCGTCTAGGTGGATCAGAAGGTTTAAATAGGCAATTCCCGTAGTTGGGTTGCAGGTATGGTAGCTAGTGTGGAACCCTTGGGCGGACCACTTAAATTAGACACCAAAAGTGTACGTGTGGCTAGATGTATCCTCGTCTATGTAACAAATGCCGGTATTTCCCTTAGAGGATACTGACGGCCCTAATATCTTGAATAAAATTCCTAAGTCCCAAGATGGGCACTTTAAAAAAAAAAAAATAAAAAAATATGCCAAAATCACTATTGGATTTAAGCTCTAAACCCAAACCAAGCTAGGAATTGGATATTCTAAAAAAAACCCCAAACTAATATTGTTTGGATCAGCCCAATGGGTCACCCAGTTGAACTTATGGTTAACAAGCACTACCTGCAACATAGTCCGATAGTTTTTCTTATTGGCATTAGCATCTTCTAAAATGTTTGTTAGAGATTAAATAGTGTTTGTATATGGATTAATTCAAGAAAACTATAACATTATAACAATATTATTAATTAAACAAATTTATATTAATTTTATTAATTTATACAGTATAATCTAGTACATGCTATTATATGTATAATCAAATATCTTAACTTTGATTGGCGCTGCAATCTATTATTTTTAATAGTCAACCAACCTTGTGATTATATAGGGGTCTGACTGAAACCACTAATCGCGTCACTATATCGCGAATATATCTAGCATATGTAGGACAACTCAAATTTAATAAATTAATTTTATATACGTATTAACAAATTAACATTTTTATAATTTCAAACTGTTTATTTGCACATAAATATATCGGTTTGCTTTTGCTACTGTTAAAGCCGTTTACTCTTATAATCTTACGACCTAAAAATGTTCCACAATCTAATTTCAAAATGTTTTCTACAGAAGTTTAAGAAATAACTTACCAATATCGGTGATTTTCGAAGTAGCCACAAGATAATTAAAGTTCTTGTAATTATAGCAATTATAATAGATTTTTGTAATGCCCTATAATAATCACTCCACCCATCTGCCCATATAGTTCTTGAAAATTAAATATACTTGATTTAAAATCTTTTAAAAATACAAAACTAAAAAAACCTTCGAAATATTTAAATATTCAGTTACCTTCTTGATGCAAAATCCCTCTGTTGTCTTCTGTAATTTCCTCGATTACTTTTCAGAAATAACCAACTAAAAAAATTAACATCCCAATAGTCAAATCTTGGCCTAAAAGCGTCTAATCTCCTGGGTGGGACTTCATTAGGCCTGTACATCATATCTATTAAATCACTAGTCATTTGTAGTGTAAGTCCCCACAACCGTAACGTCGTGACTGGTCCAACATGAGATTCTGAATATTTTGATAACTCTGCCCGATTATTATTCTCGCCAGATATTGATGGCGCGACAGAACCAAATTGTGGTAAATCGATACAATGAAAGTGCATACGACCAATAAATGTTTTTAACACATATTGGAGAATCCATGATTTTGGAGCGATTCGAGATGATAAATCGATTGACGCTGGATTCCATTTTTGAGTTATCTGAGGATTAAAAAATACAGATAGTGGGATCCAATGGGTTGAATCCACTTCAGAACCAGATATCTCAATTGGAGGAGTTTCTTGAGTCAATTGAAGAAATACTACACAATTTGTGTGAAAGTTCCCATAGGAATTCATTTAATATGATACTATGCAATGAATTTTAAAATCATGATTAAAGAATGCAATTACCATAAGGACAAAGAATCATTAATAATTGCTTCCCGAAAGTAGTGGTCACTTTACAATCATCTAAGGCTCCAACGCACAGAAACAATTTACGATCACCAAGATCTAGTCCCACTGATAATAATAATAACGTTTAAAAATATTAAAATTATTAGAATGGATAGATATGAATTAATTACTAAGTTACTAAGTTACTAGAAACCTAACTAATTAAAATAATTAACATTTAATATTACCGTACCCTCCTCAAACGTTTCCCTTTCAGCCGTATCCAAATCGTCAGCATCTTTTGGTTCCTGTTTTCCACCCGGAAAAGCCATTTGACCACTCCACCGATCACCTTCTCTCAAAGCCCGTTTAATGTATAAAATTTCAGGTTCCCCACCTGCAACCCAAGGTAATTTCCAAAATTCTTCAAGAATTGTAGAAATTTCAAGCAGATTTCCATCAGATGATTCTATCAAATGATTTAGGGAGGATGAAATTGGTGCAGAGGATGAAGATTGATCACGATAATTACGAGAGAAGTAAGAGGGATTAGGCTTAATACGGATTATAATTGCAACACTAGCCCTTCGTTGTTGATATGGTGGAGAGGGAATTTTATGAGCAGGGATTGATTCAAGATTTAGCAACGCAATTCGAAGACGGTCTAGTGAAGACAGTTCTTTAATAAAATCGAGTAATAAAAAAATGTATGAATACACAATAGTAAATCAACCATCGTCTCAATTACAAACATGAATTTTACCTATAGTTGAAGTATCCATTTTAAAGTCGTTGGTAACAAAGCTAAAAGACGTCAAAAAAGTTGATATTGAAAATCGGATGTTAAACGCTAACTTTGTACCAATACGGCAATTTATACTGATTAAATTATTTTAGATTAGATTTTTGTGGGGTAAATAACAATCAATGCATTTTTACATAATATTGTTCAACAAAGTTTAAGATCCTGTTATTGACACTGTTACATAAATAATATGTACAGTAATGGCAATTTTAAATTTTATACGGTAATACATTAACGTTAATAGATCGACCCCAAATTATTTTTATCACGTGTATAACAGGATTGATCTCATGACAACAATGATACCTTATCCGATTTAATGGATAAGCCCCCATAACCGGCAATTCGGGATCCTGAGTTCCAGGATTTGCCGCTTTTATTTTAATTATTCTATTAATCCATTCATATGTATAAAAATGAAAAGTTATTACAACTTATAATGGCGTTTAATTCATCAAATATTACAACAGATCATTGAGTAAAATGGAATGCGAAAACGACTTAATATAAATTGTTAATCCCAGTTCTAATGAATGTCAGCTGAAAATTGTGAATATACGTAAATCTAAAAGTTTTCCAATTTTTCAATTCATAAGATAACTACCACTAAAAACGCTGATTCACTAAATGTGGTTTAAAGATCAAATGAGTTAATAATGCCTGATAAATTTTACAGTGTAGGATATTAATATCTTCTTCTCGGAGGACTTCGAGACCTCCTCCTGCCAATACGTTGTCTATCAGGGGATCTCGATCGTGAACGATGTTCACGATTAGATCGCCTATCGCCACTAGATTAACAAACGGTAATAAATATTACTATGTTTTTTTTTGAAAAGAAATAAATAATATAATAAACATACTAATCAAATCTTCCGCGTCTGTGACTGTCATTACGCTCGTAACCTCGATCCCTATCACGATCTTGATAACCTCTCCCGTCTCTTGAATCACTACGGCGGTCTTTGTGTTTCTCCCTGAGTTCTTTCAATAAATCACGTATTTTTAAATATCCAAGATGCATCTGAAACAGATAACAAGTTATACACAAAAAATAAGAAAGTTCTTTCAAAATAAATAAAAAAAAAAACCTTTCCACCAAAGTGATCTGCCAAACTATACGAAAGATATGTATCTTTTTAAATTAATTTCAAACACAATAATTTTTAATTGTTCATTATAATAAAATAAAAGATAAAAATACCGTCTATCCGAGTCAAATATTGATAAATAGGCACTGCATACTTCACAGACTCGCAACTTTTGCTGCTGAGAAGGACCCCCGCCCTCTGCAGAATTTTTAAGCTCTTTCTATATAATTATTATAATGGTAAAAAAAAATATGCATATATTAGAAATATAATGATTAAGTTAATGCTCTACCTCTTTTTCAAGTTTTGCTGCCTTTTTTGCTTCAACATCTTGCAATAATTTCATCGACTCAGTGACTTTGCCCTCTTCGCCTGAAGAATAGATATTTGCAAACAGAAATAATAAATATATTTTATGTTCAATTTTTATTCATATTTTCAAGATTTTAAATCAAAACTAAATAAACAATTTTACCCAGAACTTCTACTTCTTTAGTCATTTCCGATATTTCGGTTGACAAATTTTCAATTTCTCTTGTCTACATAAATAGAAACATACACATTCAATATTGACATTAAATTGGATAGCAGATTTTTTATTAAATATTGCCTCACCAATTGAGAGACTTTTGCACTATCTTCAGGAGTTTTATCCAAGCGTTTCTGCGCGCTCGCAATTTTTCGATCGCAATCTGATACAAAATTTCCTAGGTTACGTTCAAATTCTAAATCAAAATCGCATACTTTTTTTTGTTTTGCTTCTTCATATTCGGTTTTTAATCGTTCTGAATGGATTTTGGGGCATGCGCCGAGATCCATTTTCTTATAATGAAATTGTTTAGTAAAATGTTAAATTAGATCGCACCAAAAAGTTTTTTTTTGACACAATAGCTTGAATAAAAATAAAACTTTACCGTATTGCTATATTATGCAAAATTTTAACATAAAAAAATAGTGAATATATATATAGTACTATGCGACTTGATCCCAAAAATAGAGTATTTAAGACTTACGTGAAAAGGTCGTGCGGACAAAGTCCACAAAGGTAATTGCGACAAACTTTTTCATCGTCGTACCTCATATGATCTGGAACACCTCCTAAAGCTTCAGCTCCCATTAATGCCTTAAGTTCATTATAATATTTGACGATATTATGAAAATTCAGAAAAGAATTTTTGAATGTCAGACTTTAGAAGTACCTCTAAGGCTCTTCTTGCTTCTGCTGCCATGTTTGTTTAATGTTTTACCACTATAATCTGGAAGTAACTCAATACCATAAAAAACAAATCACTCGCCTCGACATTTTACACTTTATTGTGGTTTTAACACTATATATATAAAAAAAAATTTTGATCACATGATTAAATTACTCAGGATTTAAATATTATTGGACATTATTTCGATATTAATACTGTAGTAATATATGTGTCGATATTACAGTATTAAAATTTAACGGTTCTAAAATGTAGAAGGTTAGAGGAGGTAAATTAGCTACCTCTCCAATCGTATAAATTTTGTCCTTACGTCACTGCCGTATATTATTTGACAATTGATGCTAATGTCTGATGACGGTCTTTATCGTTACAGTATTAAAAAAATTAAATATATTTTAAATATATATCTGATATATATAAAAGAGATATAATTTATTTTGTATCTGGTAATCTGGTACGTCACGTAAGTTTGTAAAACCCAAAAAGTTGGTTGACTTGGATTGAGTCAGAACATGAACAAAAAAATTCGGTATATTGTTGTGATGTAGATGCTATATAGAGTTAATTAAAATATAATGCCGATAACTGATAACGATTAAAAAAAGTAGTTAATCGGATTTTTGCCTGCAGCATGATTTTTATATAAGGTAAAAATTTGCGACGAACTCGAGGCTTTTTTTTTTTAAAGCTTCGTTCATGAAAATTGCTTTTCAAACATATACTTTATGTAAAAAATTTATACTTAATATAGAACTTCGACAGTTGCAAAGTTATAGTACGCGACGTGAATTATCTCCAAGAATTCTGAAAGACATAAAATACGCTAACGCAAGCATGGCAAATAAAAAACAGCCAGAATGGCACGCTCCGGTTTCTGATAATTCTCTACCTACTCTGAAAATTTATAATTCTCTTACACGAACAAAGGTAATTAACCGTGTGTTTTGTTCGTTGCTTTATATTTCACATGATTTACTATCGATTTTTTGAAAATAGGTTGATTTCATTCCTAAGAAAGGAAAACAGATCAGTTGGTACAATTGTGGTCCCACTGTTTATGATGCGGCACATCTTGGACATGCCCGGTAATTATGAATTAAATATTGAAATATGACTAATGCTTGTTTAATAAATTGTTGCCGTTTCTCAAAAGCTTGCTCCTAGCTTACTCCTTTTTACACACTCTATACAGGCTTTATGTTTCGATCGACATTATTCGCCGTATTTTAACAGATTATTTTAATTATGACATTTTATTTGTCATGAATATAACTGATATTGATGATAAGGTATTATTTTTATTTTTGGTTTTGATATCTTCAATTAATACTTCTGCATAATATTTTAACCATCTCTTTCAATAAAATATATAATAGATTATACTCCGTGCCCGTAATAATTATCTTTTCAATAACTTTAAATCTACAATAAAATCACTTACGCCAGAATTGATTGAACAAATCCGTAGTGCTTTGAATGATTTTGCTAAATCAAAACTTGGTGTTATGGGTGATGGTCTTGAGAGCAATGCGTCTCGAGACGATCCAAAATATCTTTTATATGTTAATTCATTCGTAAGCTGCGTTCATTATTTGGTCATTTATATTTTTAAGTCATCGGTTGTGTAACAACTTGTGTATTTGCATATTTTTATCATCTTTGTTAGAGGGAAGCCGCCAAAGCATTGGCGGAAGCTGAAGTGGCACTCGAGTATAATGATACCAGTGAAGAAGTTGCTCATAAACTTCTGAAGGAATCTCAATTAATTGTTTCAGAATGGTTGGATAAAAAGGTAGCAATTTATTGTTTAAATGAATTAGGGTAACTTTGCTAAGATGAATTTGCTTATTGAACATCAACAGGACGGTGCATCTATTACCGACCAAAAGATTTTCCGTGATTTGGCTGCTACTTGGGAGCAGGAATTTATGAACGATATGCAAACCTTAAATGTGAGAAGATAAAAAAAACTTATTGTTGTAAATGTAATCAACAATGTTAATTAACATCATATTACAACAACATTTTATCAGGTTCGCCCGTGCGATATTTTGTCACGCGTCAGTGAATATGTTCCCGAAATTGTCGTATATATTCAAAAAATAATTGAAAATGGCTTCGCTTATGAGGTTGATGGTTCTGTATATTTCGATACCGTTGCGTTCAATAATAAAGAAGGCCATCATTATGCAAAGTTGGAGCCCTGGTCAGCTAACAATGAGGGACTCATAGAAGAAGGAGAGGGCAGTCTTGGAAGTAAATTATTAGGAAAACGAAACAAGGGAGATTTTGCTTTATGGAAGAAAAGTAAATCTGGTGAACCATCCTGGGATTCGCCCTGGGGATTCGTAAGTATATTTTCGATCGTATTTTTGGGTAATTTATCGCATTTAATTACACACTTTACTTGTATAGGGTCGTCCAGGATGGCATATCGAATGCTCGGTAATGGCTAGGTATAATACTTTATATTCATATACATATATAAATATCGTTTTCATTTGAATTTATGACTTATTTTTATAGTGAAATTTTTGATGACTATCTTGATATTCATTCTGGTGGTATTGATTTGGCATTCCCGCATCATGATAATGAAATAGCTCAATCTGAGGTAATGAGCACTAATGTATTGTTGATTAAGGCTTCTTAATAACTAAAAATGATCGGTTTCAACAGGCATATCATGGATGTCAACAATGGGTTAATTATTTTGTGCATGTTGGTCACTTAAATATTGAAGGTCAAAAGATGAGCAAATCGTTGAAAAATTTTATTACTATTCGTGTAAGCATCATTTGAATAAATTCGATTTGTGCTATTAATTTTAATTTTCTGTGAACATAATTTATTCTGAATATGTATAGCAAGCTTTAGAAAAATATTCTGCACGACAACTGCGACTATGCTTCCTTCTTCACCAATGGGATTCGAAACTGGATTTCAAAGAAAGTACTATGGGGGAAGCAAAGGGAATTGAAACTATTTTAAATGTATGCACAATTATTCTTTATAGTTATTAGGTCAAGCCATAAACATCATTTCTAATTGATACTCTTATTAGAATTTCTTTGTAAATACAAAAGCATTAGTGAATGAATTTAAACAGACTGCACACGAATCCAATGGTATACATCGGTATAACGCTTCAGAAAAAGAGCTAATAAATTTGTAAGCTAGTGATTTTTTGCATAATCTTTTAATTATTTAATTTTGCTAAGTGTTCGTTCTTGCAGCTTTCGCGAAAAACAATCAACCATTCACATGGCACTTTGCGACTCCTTCAATACACCAACTGCAATGAGTGAAATAATGGAACTTATTAACAAGACTAACATTTATATATCTGCTGGAAGAAATAATATTAATATAGTCGTGCTTGAAAAGATAGCGAAATATGTAACAAGTATGTTAAAAATCTTTGGAGTTATTGGAAACATTTCATCTGAAGATATTGGCTTCGGTGAATCAGAACAAAGCACTATAAACGTAAGCATTCATATTCTTTATTACATCTTTGCTTGTCGATATAAAGTAACAATCTTTGTAATATGTTTTTGATTTCGAAAAGCGAGAAGAAGTTGTGCTTCCATACCTTCGTGTCCTGTCAAGTTTTCGTGATAGTGTCCGAGAACTTGCACGTCAACAGAAAAGTCATGGGGAATTTTTGGCTCTGAGCGATAAGCTAAGAGACACTGATTTGGTAAATCTTGGTGTGTCGTTGGATGATCAAGAAGATGGAAAGGCTTTAGTCAAACTCGTGGACAAGGATGTACTTATCAAAGCAAGAGAAGCAAAATTACAACTTCAAGCAGAAAAGGCTGCCAAAAAAGAAGCTGCCGCTATAGCTAAGGAGGAAGAAAGAAAAAGAAAATTGGAAAAGGGAAAACTCGCAGCAGAAGATATGTTTAAAGAGGAAAAGGATGAGGATGGAAAAAATCTTTATTCTGCATTTGATGAGCAAGTATGTTTCAACTATATATGACTAAAATAACAATCAGCTCAGCTCACGTAAGGTATAAAAACTAACACTAATCTGTCCGTTTTTAGGGAATTCCAACACATGATAATAACGGAGAAGAACTATCAAAAAGCAGAATCAAAAAATTAAAGCAAAAATGGGATATTCAAAAAAAGTTAAATGATGAATATTTGGCTTGTACTACTTCCAATTCTGATAACTAGCATAGAACTTTTTATAATATATATAATTTGAGGCCAGCGTATTTCATTCCACATCTTTAAAGAATCTTTTTTTAGATTCATGTCTCCTTAAATGCAATCCCCTAAATTCTGCAGCTCTCTAAAATGTATGATAATTATCTGGTTTCATGATACAACTTAAATGCATTTTTATTACCAATCAAATTTACATATTTATATGGTTTAAAAAGATTTTAATTGAGAACAACAGTATTGATATGGGTCGATTTGGGCTTATTAATAATTGTACATTGTTCTTTAAAAGAAATTCGTATATGTTAGGCCATACAAATTTAAATACTTGGCTTTCATAACATGAAACTTTTAAATAGACTCGGCGGGCCGGCTTTTTTTTTAAAACTTACCGGTTATTAAAATTTTCAAAATTTGACATGGCCAGGTTATGAAAACCAATTAATAGGATTTTATGAATTTTGTTTGAAATTATTATCAGTTCAGATATCCTAAAAAATTTTCTGCCCACAAATTCCAGAGCGAAAAAATCTAAATTGCTAAATTTTTTAGCTTAAGTCACGTACATGTCCATTTTTTTGAATTCTCGCATTTTGATTGGCTAACATTAATTTTGGAATTGACCAATAGTAGTAAGCTATATCACATGTTATTGTTCATGTGATATGATCATATAAATTTTGCCTTGACATTTCTGCATAAAATGACATCATCATTTATGCAAAATGTCAAATGTCACGACCAAAAAATTTACATGCTAATATAATATAAACAATAACATCAATATTGGTCATACGAGATAACAGGAAATTTTTTTCATCGGAGTTTAATGTCACCCACGTGCTGCGTAGCAGCACATGGCGTGACGATGAAAAAAATGACCTGTTATTTTTCATCGTATGACCAATATCTTATACAAGTTTTTAAGGCTAAACCTATAATAATAAATTGCAAAATCATGTGATAAATACATATGGATCTAGCACTGTAGCAGGTGAGGTTCATTAGTTGAAATTGGTGAAATTATTTACAATGGTGAAACTTAACCAGATTGGTGAGACTGGTGAAATAGTGATAATGGTGAAACTGGTGAAACTGGTGAAATTGGTGAAACTGGTGAAACTGGTTATGCTGGCTGGTGAAATTAGTGGTGATACTAGTAATGGTTTCATCAATTTCATCAATTTCACCAATTTCACCAATGTTGATTGATGATTGGTGAAAATTGGTGCACCTTTACAGTTTAGTCTAGCCTAGCCTAGCCTAAGGATGTCCTATAAAAAATACTATACTTTTAAAAAATTTCAAAAGACAAAGCTGCTAAGTCGTAAATTAGTTAAACTACAAAATAGCGGCTTATTTTTGTTATTGTTTTACATTAAGTATTATTAGCCTTTAAAGTTTGTGAAGCCTTTAAGTGTCTCGC
This sequence comes from Gigaspora rosea, assembly GCA_003550325.1. Lineage (NCBI taxonomy): Eukaryota > Fungi > Glomeromycota > Glomeromycetes > Diversisporales > Gigasporaceae > Gigaspora > Gigaspora rosea. Next base: position 28,790 of record QKWP01000375.1, on the reverse strand, counting down.
TAGGATCTTGAAGCTAGTGATACAAATCGATGAAAATTTTCCAATCGATTAGTTGATAGATCATTTTATCCAACTAATCGATTAATTGATTTTATTCAACTAATCGATTAGTTGGCGATTAATCGACTGACCAATTAATCGATTAGTTGACTAATCGAATGACCAATAGATTAATTGAATAAATAATAAACGAAACTTGGTAAAATACACGTAAGGTAGCAACTGAAAACAGCCGGGTTGACATTCTTATATGATCAGTTGATTAAACGACCAATTGACTAATCGATTAATTAGTCGATTAATCAATTAGTTGGCCAATCGATTGATCGATTAGTCGACTAATCGATTAATCGACTAAGTTGGGTCTGTAAAATTCAAATCGATTAGTTGTCAACTTTACAACTAATCGATTAATTCGATTTTCGATTTGTATCACTACTTGAAGCGAGTAGCTTGCTTTTATCACGTGAACATGGATATTATCGTTATACGATAATCCATTTGACGAAGATCAAAATTCAATGGCAAGAAATATGCATAAAACGCATATATAAATAAAAAATTATTTAATAAAATCATTTAGGATTGTTCATTATGTAATCGTATATTACCGTAACCTTTTTTTTTTTTTTTTTTGTGCACGTTGATATCCTAAAAACATAAGAATAAAAATTGTTTAATTGAACAATTACTTCGATTTCGACAACCTTTAAAACGTAGAAATATTACAAAAAAAAATTTTTTTTGACGAAAAGTACATTATCCCCTAATATATATTGCCTTTTCACCCCCGACTCTTCCAGCGCGTCCCGTTTTGTCCACATGGTCAAGACCTAAAAGTTCATCTGTCCATTTATGATCCGATAGAACAAAATCTATTTGCATTTATGAAATTTATGAATGTACGTTATTTCAATCAGCAATTTTTAAATTTCTTAAAATAAAAGATCAAAAAAAAAACGAATATACATACTATCATCTTCTATATACTGAGGCTTGGCATATGCTAGCGCTTGTACAATTGCAACTTTCACTTTCGAGAAATCTTTTTCGTTCATCCCTAGGCGTGATTGAAGGCGCAACTTGGTCGCAGAGAAGGGCTCATCCTGAATGTGTAAAACGTAAAATAATATAAATAAAAGCAATTGCATAAAAGTGGCATTCAAAGATACTAACAGCTTTGATAACAAATTTGAATGGAACTCCATGCGAGCGTATCGGCTCTTTAGTAAAATGGTATACTTGAACAACTTTTTCATTAGAGTTTTTATCGAGTTCTTCTTGTGGTATTTCCTAAATACGAAATAAATTATTTTCCAAAATGGTACTATAACGATACAAAAGTCAAGAAATGAATGAAAGAACAACCTCAGCGTATAATGTCGGTTGTTCCTGTATTTTATCTATTGGATCGTTGTAATCATATTCTTTATGAATCTTGCAATGTAAGACTTCATACAACCTGATTCTACTAGTGGGTACTGACAATGATAGTTTTTGTAAAATTGCTTCTAAAATTTCATTAATTATAGCAGTCTTTGGAAGACGAACATCAATCACTTCCTTTAAAAGGAAAACAAAATTAGCAAACTAGCTAGTATTAGATCGGAACGTTAATTTTGTTTTTACCTCTTCTTTAATCGTTTTCCCAAGCCAGAATACTTTAAAGAACTTCTTAGTTTCTAATTCCACAATACTAATGTCAAGCATTTCATAATACAAAAGATTCGCTGAATTGGGCGGATAACTTGTTTGAAGCATCTCTTGTAATGTTTGATTGGTCGACCTTTTAATTACATTTTTTGTGTGTCCAGTTGTTGGATGCGCTGTTGTAAATCGTAATTTCAAAGGATCTGTGCTTAAATGAGCAGCAACGCGTTTAGAGACCTATACAAATATAAAGCAAAAATAAATGCATGTTAGTTAAGTAAATTGACCAAATTCAATTGGGATGAGAATTATGGTGAGCACTATATACGACATAACCAAAATATCAAATTTCATTATAATGCGGTTGACTCCGAATAGTCACACCCGTATTTGCCACAATCATGCTATAGTCACACAAAAATTTTGTGTAATTTATACACACAATAATTTCATGAATACCATTAATTTCACCAAGAGTGACGAAATTCACCAATTCAACACCAATCTCACCAATAGTGATGACGCCATAGGCACATAAAATGCCTGATTAATGAATAGCGAGAGTTGATTCATCACTTTACCATTCATCATTAAATTTAAAAAATAATTTAAACCTACATCTTCATATGTGTGTTTCTTATTTAAAACTAACTCGAATTCGGGTTTTTGTTCTCGATCTTTATATTTCGGCTTAAATTGAACGACGATACGCATAGATAACGACTCGTAGAATGCAGGAATATCGCGAATACGGCCTGCAGTGTTATGTTCATGAATTCTAAATCGAAACGGGAAATTCGTTTATAAAAATGAATAAAAAACGATATAAATTCAGGTTAAGAAATAACCTACTCTTTGTCTGTTAAAGCTTTTTGGAAGCAAATTATATCACCATCTTGTATCTCGGATTGTTGAAAAGTCAATTTTGGTTTCATTTCTTCAATCATATTTGGCTTTATTTCCTATTTATTAATAAATAAAAAGGTCGTTATGATCAACAAAACAAGATATATATATATATATATAATATATGCAAATTACATCTTACTTCGTATATTTTCAAAGGTGTGTGAGATGGAAATTCCTTTTTCTCGCAAAGGATTGGAATGATTTCACCAACTTTACCGAACTTTTGAATATATAAATAACCGAGTCCTCTGTTTACATAGACATGACGATTAAATCTCACATCAAATAAATTAATCAAACAAATTTAAATTACATACTCTAGAGATTGCGTATCTGGGTTAAAGTATTTGAGGAAAACCATTATGTGGGAATTTCCTTCTGGTTGCGGGAACCATGTCTACATATCAAATTAACAACAATCAAATAATGAGAAAATACGTGTCTAATAAGATATATAATAGAATTTTAAATATTAAGCATTACTTTGCCGTTAATTGGTTTGTCTGCCACTTCCAAAAACAATTTCAATTCATTTTGTCTTGCAGCCATTTTTGTGTGAATTTCTTCCATTGCTATTCATCACAAAATTAATACGAAGTTTACATGAAATGAAAAAAATAAAGAATCATATTTTACGTATGACTTACTCATGGCAAGAAAATTGTCCGTTATTGGAGTATCTGGCCTAACAGTCTTGTTTTGGCGATTTACAAGGACCCAGAACCTTATTTGCTCAACTGGATACCCAAACTGTTTAGCGGTCATAAGTTTGAAATTCCCATATGTTTCACTTTTCAAAACCTTAAATTGATGAACTTCAGATATCGGATATTGCCGATCATCGAAATTAGCGAGATCAAATCCTTGATGGCGCGAAAAAGTTTCTGGAGTCACGATCTAACGTTGAAAGTTGAGTAAGGTTTAAACTGTTATGGACAGAGCAAGACAATGAAAATTTATTATTAATCCTCAGAATATCGCACCTTAGTAGACAAATACAAATGACGTTCTTCGGCTTCTTTTTTTCTCTGTTCATGTAATGCTCTCTCTTCATCTAAGCGTCTTTCTATTAAACATGCATGTGAAAGATAAATTCACAGCGCAATTTCAAATTACAACGTTTCATAATTAAGAACACTCACGCAAATGTTCTGGTATATCCTGAGGTTGTACCGGAGACAGTATATTGTCGATATCACATTCACGAATATACACCAACATATATGCGTTCGTAAATCGTTTAAGATTTCTACCGCCGGTTCGAATTGCAGGTGAGAGACGTACATTAGAATCTTCACCCCCGTAATTATCTTCAAGTACCTCTTTATCTGTTACAGGTGTAATTCTATCATCATCGAATTTTAACCTGTTATGATGATGTTAGTTGTAGACAAATTATATGATTTAGTAATTTATTTATCAAAGAAATTAGCAAACCATTTTCCATTCTTTTCAGGTTTCAGTAAAGCAAAGTAATGGCCTCCGTGTAAATCACCACTGTGAACAAGTACTCTAATACGAAGAGACATACACATTAATCCATTGTGAAAACCATGTTCATTAAGACATACAGAATCTTGTTATTACAAACCCATGAAGTAAATATTTGTACGGCTTTGACTTATCTGCTTCTGGTGACAAATATCTTTCTAGATCAATTTCCATAGGAAATTCATATCGATCATTTATCTTTTATAAAAAAAGAACAATTATAATTGACCAATGAATTAAAGGATAGAGGTCAGCATAAAAAAAAAAAAAAATCAATAATATAGGTACTTTAACCGTAGTATCTCTTTGCATATCGTATTCGAACCGTTTTAATTGCAAATGAAGCACTGGAGGGAAATTTTCAAAAATTACCCCTTTCTTTGCATCCTATAAACAATTGGAATTAACTTGCTTGTATTCAAAGAAGTAATTTGACTATGCGTATTCACACCTAGTATTCAATGTCGCTGCAGCTGAAAATATGACTTACTTGCAGACCATAACCTTCAGCCTGGTACTTATTTTCTCCTTCTAAAGTTTCCTCTTGTATATACTCCATGAATGAATCATCCAAATTCTTACACCCCTTTACGTTAAGTTGAATGTCTACCGTAATATAATTAAATGTTATTTTAAACCTAATCTAAAAATATCAACCTATACACAGATATATATTCATTGCTACCGTAATAATCTTCAACTCGGGAAGACTCGTAGTCTACATTGACGCATTTAACATAACTTTTCATCTTGCCAACAAAAAGCCTAGAAATGGCACCATCTGCATTTGTGTTCTGAAGTGGGCATAAATGCCCATCATAATTTGCAGTAAGAACGTTTTGAATTAGTTAAGATTAAATTAATTCAACAAATAATAAACCCACCTTCATTTTACCCTCTAAATTGTCTTGTAACACTCTGTTAAACTCTTGTACATCATGCTGCATAAATGAATCTAACGAATCCCATCCGAAAGATCTCGTTAATTCCGTTGTTCCAACCGGAGTATCCGACGTCTGCAATTGGTAAAAAACTCTTTGCAATGCTAAGGAAATGCTTTTGGAAGGTTCGTCATCTTCGGTAGGAATTTGGTAAACCGCCTATAAATTCAACATAGATATATTATTAAATATGGAAGTGAATGCTTATAAAAAATATATATATATATATATATTTATAATAATAATAACAATAATAATAATAATAATAACAATAACAATAATAATAATAATAATAATAAAATAATAATAATAATACTAATAATAATAATGATAATAATAAATTATTATTATTATTATTATTATTATTGTTGTTGTTGTTGTTGTTGTTGTTAAAAAAAGATCGTGCACTAACTTTACGGAAGTATGTCGTACAGTAGAGTGACTGAAGTAGCGAGTTCATGTAACATGTGGCACCTTGATTCTTTAGACCCACATATCCAGTTTCCTTCTTTGAATCATAACTACATGAAGAGGTTAAACACAACGCCAGAAATATTGAAGGCCATAACAACAGAGAATATTTGCGGATTAAGGCTCGAATAATATAAAGAAAGGAAGTAAAATACTTGATGAAATTATGCCATAGAACGCCTGTAGGATCCTTCAAAACTCGAACGAATGCCGTGATATTGCAGCTGTCATTTTCGATTAATGGGCGCGTTCGGTTTTCGGACGGACCGAATAATTTACGCAGGTCAAAAAACCGAGTAAACCCCCAATCCGATTCTTCGGCAGTGAAACGATGATGCGCATCTATAAACAGAAAAATTTAATATATTCAAAAAAATAGGAACATAGGAATATGAATGGCACATTTTGACGATCAATTGACACAATGATCTAAAACACGGATTACGTACTATGACTAATATATTGTGTTGGTTCATGAGGATTCCATAAAACTAAAGCGAATTGTACACACGAGTGCCAACCGGCTGGTGCTCCTTTAGGATCGGCAAAATCTAGATAAATGGATACTGTGTCCGTATTGTTGTTTCCTTGAGGAAAAAGTAGAATTCGCCTAAATTTTCCAGGTATAAATAATTCTATTGTTAGTTTACGATAATAGAAAAAACTATAGACAGCACCTGCACCTACCATTTCCAACCTCCAGCTTCAAATTCGGGACCCGTTATCCTTTTTTCTAAACCTCGCCAATTGCTGATGTGCCATGTGTGGTGCTGAAAATCTTCTATCTCATAACCAGGATCGGGTATAATTTTACTAGCAAAGGCATCATCTATGAGAAGGATTTAAGTTAATCAAACACATAGTCGCCGAAAATAATTATTTAAATACTAGAATAGTAATATTGATCTTTTTTTTTTTTTTTTTTTTTTTTTTTTTTAAAAAAAAAAAAAAAGAATTTATTTATTGAAAAACATAAATATGTTTTATTGCAAGTTCGTCACGCCCCAGAATGATGCAAGCTTTCTAAATCAAAAATAAAAACGTACAATCAGTTACAGCCAAAGTTGCAGTTTCCTCGACGTCAGACATAGGCCTATCTCCATCGACAGGTGTTGCTGATTCACCAGACATTTCCATATTTTCATCCTAAGATATCAGTGTGAAATATTAGTATGAATATAAACGATCGAGGCTTTATTTTTAAGTACCAAAATACGAGATCATTAACACAATTGAACAAGGAGGCGGGTATACAACGATCCAAAAAGCCCGGTTGAACTACCAGTTTTAAAAAAAAATAAACTATGCAATAAAAGCCTAGAAGCGTGAAAAGTTGCACTTATAACCATGCCACCCGACTAACAAAATAGCCTAAAATGTAAAAATAAGTAATTTAAAGGAAGATACCATGCTGAAGTCTGCGGGTATTAATCTTGTGAGATAAGACAATGCTACTAAAAAGCAGACGAGCAGGAAGGGTTGTAAAAGAATCTCGGGGATTATGAAGTCAATGTTGATCGATTTGTTTTTTGGTATATATATAAAAAAAAAAAGAAATAGGAGATAATGTATTGGATTCTTAAAGATTGAAATCAAAAAAATCGTAAAGATTTATGACACCATGGAATAGCTAGAGTCGTTAAAGTTACCGATTGCACCTCAAGTATGAATTGCTACTCTTGTACTGTTGTACTAAGGTAAAGAAGTAAGAACCACGGAGAACGATTTTATAGATATAAGTGACGTAAACGTTCACGCAAGCTATTCATTCACCTGAATGTAATCACTTGCGTGTGTCACGTATAATCTCGTGATTTTAAAGCCCAAAATAATTTTTTATTACAAATACAGTTTAACCTCCATACAGTATAGTAACATTATAATAAATTTTCTAGCGGGCAATTTAAAATATTGATTTCGCGGATGAAGCTGGAAATTAAGAACCTTGATTCGAAAATTAATCGATTATTAATTTCGGTTTTTACCGTAGTCGAAGTCGATTTTCTTTATTAGCTAAAGAACGGAATACGTAATAAAAATCTTTTGTAGTGCAAAGTAAAAAATAGTATTATGGTTGCAAAAACTAGATATTAACAGAGCATTGATTGGTAGTTTATTTAATACTCGGTTAAGTCTGCTTTATAAAAATCGGCTTGGTTAAGCACTTTCAAAATCCTAATGTAATAATGTAACTATACACTATTTAAAAAAGAGTAAATTTATTCATCGCGTCATGCGATGCCGCTCTCCCAATCAAATTTCAAGATCAGGTGTAACGTTACATGATCAAAAAATTCAAAAAACAAAATGTTACAAAATCGTCTATAACTTAAAATTGAACGCCCTAATCCAATGAAAAAAACGGGGGTATTTAGTTTGATTTTACGTTACACCTGATTTTATGATCTGCGGCAGGTGCGCTCTTTAAAAAAAGAATTTCTAAAAAGTGCACTATGCACTTTGTGTCCTCTATTTTTATATCTCAAAATTTTACTAAGATAACACCTACTGCACTAACAAAAAATAATTCTCTTGCAATTTTGTATTAATCTTGACTCTAACTCTAATTCTAATTCAACTTTAGACAAAATTATTACTAGTACATTAGGGAGCACTAGGGGGCACAGAGTGCACAGGTATACACAGTGTTGGGCTCTGGACCAAAAGTCCGCCTTACTGGACTTGTAAACTGGACCACTGGACTTATAAGTCCAGTGGACTGTTTATAAGTCCAGTTCCAGTTTAATTTTACTGGACTTATAAGCGAGCCCAATACTGGGTATACATGTTAGCAAAATCCCAAATTACTATAGTTTGGGATTTGTCCGCACCCAAATTCCAAATACATCCCAAATTAATTTCTCAAAAACTTTATTAATATTCTTTGTTTAAACAAATAGTAGATATTCTTATTGTTATAGATAACATATTGGCAAAATTTTAGGCCTATTTTTTTTTATTTAATCCTTTATAAATAGCAATTGTTTTTTTTGAATTTAGGATTTGTTTGTGTTTTGCCAGCAAGTATAGTGCACAGATGCACTTTTTTAGATTATTTCTTTAAAAAAAAGTATTTTAAAAAAATTTTAAACCCAAATTTCTCGTTTTAGCCATTTTTAGCTTTGTTCATAATATTTTAGTAATTTCAAAAAGGTTATTAAAATTTTAAGAATTGCAGTAATTAATCAAAAAAAATTTTTTTTACAATTGTTACAGTTATTCTTTTCTATAATTACACAGTTGGGCACACCCAAGGACTGTCAAAAATTTGAATTCAAATTTTTTCAAATTTTGGTCTCAGATTTTAAAATTTTATATTTTGGTATCTAGCCCAAATTTTTTCAAATTTTGGCCTACAAATATTCAAATAATATCCAAATTTGGTTGATTTTAGAATTCATATGATCTAGATTCTATGTTTAACCAATCAGAGTATATAATATTAAATGATAGTTCAATTGTTTATTTTTTGAACACATATACATATCTATTAATTTGAGTTAACCCCAAAATTAGTCAATTATGTTTGAGAATTATTTGTTTGTTAAAATTTATTATAAAGCAAGTTTTTACAAAAACAGACTTTTGAATTTACTTCGAATTCATAATAAAATCTATAGAATATTTTAATATCTAAGGTAGATATGCCTAATTTGGTATGGTACCTAATTCAGTGCACTAACGATATCTTACGAACTGTTGATCAGAATTATGTGATTTTGGTACATTCAATTCGTCTCATCGAGACGAATCGAATGGTACCAAAATCATATAATTCTGACCAATAGTTCGCAAGATATTATCATTTAACCAAAATAACCTACATATAAAGTAGATATGCCTAATTGGCACAGTGCCTAATTTGGCGTGCACTAATGATATCTTACGAACTGTTGATCAGAATCATGTGATTCTGGTACCATTTGATTTGCCTCATCGAGACGAATCTAATGGTACCAAAATCATATGATTCTAACTGATAGTTCACAAAATATTAAATTAGAGATCTTTAGTGCGCCGAATTAGGCACTGTGCCAAAATAAAACTGTTTTTAAATAAACTTTCAAAAAAGTGATATCTCATGATTGAGTGATCGAAATCAGGTGATTTTGGTGCCATTCGATTCATCTCGATGAAGGTACCAAAATCATTCAATTCTGATCGATATATCATGTGATATTCATCGTAGAACTTAACCACGCCAAATTAGGCATATCTACCTTACATGTTTGATTATTCATATCAGCCAATTGTTGAAATTGGGCCTCACAAGTGATCTCTAAAATATTTACTGATCTACAAAAAGTCATATGTTGATTGGGCGTAAATTTAAAACTATGCCCCAAATCACATATCAAATTTGTTGACTCATTTAAGAAGTATAATAAAACATACATCGAACCAATGGACCCGCCTCAAAACCAATGGTTTTTTTAAAAAGAATAGCTATTAGCAAAAAGTAACTGAAATCGGCAAGTTTTAGTTTTTAAATTAATATTTTTTTACATATTAACTGTACTATTTTTGTTTTTTTTTTTGTAGATTCTTTGAATAGCGATCCCGATCAATAATTAAAAAGCGGCTGTGTGTTTTCAAGCAGCATGCACGATATGATTAGCTATTGATTAAGATAGTGTTTAACCATTATAGCGATATTTTATTAGACTATTATTGATGTCCAATAGTTTAGAAAGATGATAGTATACCATTTAGTGGTTATTGTTTTACAATTGAAATAAATAAAAACGATAGATAGATCAATGAAAAAATAATCACAATCTACAATTCCAAATTCTGTTATTTTTTATTTATTACAAACTAACAAAATACAAAAATGTATTTTTTTTTATTTGCGGCAAAGATTTTAAAATAAATAACAAAATAATAATTCGTTGATGTAAATAATGATTCATAACAATAATTTTCATCGCATGTTTATTTATTAAAATAATTAATTCGTTAAATCATTTTTTTACTGATTAAAAAAATCTGAAAAAAATTGGTGGTTGTAGCTTCAAATCTTTTTGACTTAAATTATAATCACGATCAATTTTTTTTGCTAATCAGATTGATCAAAGAATATGCTTGAGAACGCTCTTTAGGGTGGTGACATATATTACATAATATAATTTTACTATACCCTACCCCCCTATATAAGAGAAATTTGATTGGCTATTATAAACTTCTATATTTAACGTAAGATTTTAGAGACCCCACTTCCACCTAAAATATTACATAATATCTGTCACCACCCTTATTAAAAGGAATCTATCCAATTACATTCCTATATTCTGTGGCTTTAAGTTGAAATTTCTTAATGCAATTGTCAGTGACTTTATTGCTACTTGTCCATCCTTGTCTATTTTCTGGGGGTTATACATAGAATCTGGAACTATCAGTTCTTTAACTGCATATAATCTACAAACTTATTAAACATATTAATATAAATTAAATAAATGCTATATATTAATAATTTATTAAATATTTTAAGCTACTTCTATTAACCTTTTTAATTAAAGTTTCAAGCTCTACTTATGTAATGATGTATGTTTCATTATCGAATTTTTTAAAAATATTATCAATAAAAATTTTCTCTATTATATCTTTATATTCTAAGACTTTAATATGTGTATAGGACCCCGGACATGTAGTACAGAGGTCATACATTACGCATTTCAGCAAAAACCCCCGAAATTTGAAAAGCAAAAAATCAGTTTTTGGCAATTATCTTGGCGTCTAGCGGTCCAATTTGAATGAAATTTTTTAAAATGAAGCCCTCAGTGAGGCGCATCTAACAAAAAAAAGATCATTCAATTCTAATCACTGGATCAAAAGTTATTTAAATAAATAGATTTTGTCATTTTTAGCAAATTAGGTCAAAATTGGCCAAAATCCAGTTATGACCTATATGAGAGATGTCCGGGGTCCTATGTGTATTATTGGATTATCTATTAAATGTAGTAATATAGGACCCCGGACATCTCTCATATAGGTCATAACTGGATTTTGGCCAATTTTGACCTAATTTGCTAAAAATGACAAAATCTATTTATTTAAATAACTTTTGAT
>QKWP01000374.1:323990-337671 GCA_003550325.1 Gigaspora rosea | reverse complement strand
GATTTCTAAGGAACAGACACCTTGGAATAGCCCTCTTGTTAAATTAATAAACTGTGTATTATCTCTTGTTGTTTTATACCGAACTGCCTCAGAGAAGTGTGTAGTTTCTTACAGACATAAAAGAAACTATACTTCCCTCTTGCACACCGCTTCACGCCCAAAGTAAGGGATCTCAGGAGCCTTTTGATTGTTACTTTATCGGAATTAAAGAAGGCTTCCGGTACTGTAACAATAGCCTCTAAATTTTTAAAGCTATATAACTAATCATATTTAAATTAGGGAATTGCTATTCGCACCATGGATTTTTGCTAATCGCACCATGGTTACACAAAAATTTCTATTTTTAGAATTCAAAATAATATATGCACTTATGTTACACAAAAGCTCGGTTCATTGTTTTGCAAAAATAATTTTTGGTTACACGCTGCTAATATCATGTAATGTTACACAAGTCTAATTTTGGTAACCTAACCCTGGGTCGGCCAGCATTAAGCTTAATGCTGGTGGGCACTATCATGATAATGCCCTCGGCGGGGTTAGACATAATTCTGGCCCACCCTAATCCTAAATCTAGAACATATGCATCTAGTATATGTATAGTGATCGGCTAGATTTAGGGTTAGGGTGGGCCGGAATTATGTCTAACCCCAATAGGGGCATTATCATGATAGTGCCCACTAGCATTAAGCTTAATGCTGGCTGACCTAGTTTAGGTTACCAAAATTAGACTTGTGTAATATTATATGACATTAGTAGCATGTAACCAAAAATTATTTTTGCACTGGGCCTTTGTATAACACAAGTGCATAAATTCTAAAAATAAAAATCGCGTGTAACCATGGTACGAATAGCAAAAATCCATGGTGTAAATAGCAATTCCCTTAAATTATTATATAAGTCATTGGGGGTTTAAAATTGATTAAAATTAATTTTAAAGGGTGTGATGACTTAGAGAAGTTGGTAAGTTGTCACCCCAAGCGGCAGGTCTAGGGTTCAAATCCCACTGATGACGCTTTGAAAAAATATACCTGTGTTCTAGTAACTGTTTCCTGTCGATCGGTTGTGTACATTACCTGTAGTTCTTGGTTATCATCTCAAATGGGAGCTTTCGGGCGAAGTTGTGTCCTGTGATTCAGACAAATCCAAGGAACCGGGGAAACAAAAACCCATTTGGCAAAACCTGAGTAAGGGGTAGCAAAGATCTTTGACGGTGCTACCAAAACCAGAATATTGGACCGGAGCCGAAGTACTGGATGTCGACCTCAGTGACAAGGTCTACCAAACTGGCTGCCGGATCAGGTACTGGAGAAAAGGACCTATGTTATAGAAGTAGATACCAGGGGGAGTAAAACTATAATGGCACTTAATGCCAGGTAGATCAACCCTTCCGGGCCAACTGAAATGGAAGTCTGAGAAAATCGGTGAAGGACTGGTAGGAGAGTGATAGTGGGTACCGGAATTGGAGCGAACTTTACAAGGGCAAAAGTAGGTATTAGTAAGAGAACAGGGGAACTCTGTCTTGCAAGTGTTGGCCTTGGTCATAGCGATAAGTACCAAAGTGTAGGAATACCTGATATGGGACAGGTACCGCTCTACCAAGTCTCCCGTCGAGGATAACAGAACCGGAAATACTCTACTGGGTCCTAAGGCAACGGATAAGTATCCGGAACTTGCTGACTGACTTATGTAACGGGCTTGTTCTGGTGATACAAGATGTGTTTGCAGGCGGAACATGGATCAGAGGGTTTAAATAGGCAATTTCCATAGTTGGGTTGCAGGTATGGCAGCTAGTGTGGAACCCTTGGGCAGACCACTTAAATTAGATACCAAAAGTGTATGTGTGGCTAGATGTATCCTCGTCTATGTAACAAATGCCGGTATTTCCCTTAGAGGATACCGACGGCCCTAATATCTTGAATAAAATTCCTAAGTTCCAAGACGAGCACTTTAATTAAAAAAAAAAATAATAATAATTTTTACAATAATATATTAACGTTTTTTTATAAAAATTATTTAAATTTAAAAAAGTATATTTAGTTGCGATTTATATGTTTTAATACGATATATTTAGGCTTTTAGAATATTATCTTAAATAATTTTTTTTTAAATAATTTTAAATTTTCTAGATTTAATAAAACTTAAAATAAAAATTTGATAATAATATTAAGAATCGTATATAATAAAAAAAAAATAAAAAATTTAAAAAATAAATTTATTTAACTATTTATTATGAAAATCAGTCAACTTTAAGCTAGCTAGAGTTATTCAAAATATAATTAAATTTTATAATTTATAATTTAAAAACAAATATATAATCTAGAACAATACTATACTAAAATATTAAAATAAAATTATATACAAAAAAAATTTTTAAAAGTATTATAACTTTTTGCAGGCAAATTTGTCTGCACCTACCCTACACATTAAGAGATACCGTAGGTTTCCGAAAATAAGCTACCTCCAAAAGAAGCTACCCCCCAGATTTTCAGAAAAATTTTTAAAAAAATCATTACTAGTCACTACATATAAAACTTTTTTTTTACTATGTAAACTTCAAAAAATTGAATACCGTAAAGTCCCGAATATAAGCAACCCCCTAAGCCACCCATTTTAGCCAAATTTTTTCAAAGGGTTGCTTAAATTCGGGACTTTAAAATATTCAATTTTATTGGTCAATATACCTTATATATAAATGTCCAATAAAGTTTATAATAAATTTTATATATGTTTAGCAGGGGTTGCTTATTTTATTTTCTTAGTATTTTGATCTCAAAATGAGGAGGTTGCTTATTTTCGGGGGTTGCTTATATTCGGACTTTACGGTAAGTAAAGTTGTTCAGCGTAACGAAATACACCTATAGTAAAAATTTCATGGCATTTGGACAACTTTTTATTAGTACGTTTTTCAATTTTTCGAATAATTTAACAATCCAAAAATAAGCTACCCCACAATTTTTTGTATAACTTTTTGGCCAAAAAGGGTAACTTATTTTCGGACAAACGGTAGTTTAGTTTGGCAGATTTTTTTTAATATTAATAATAAACTTGGTTAAAAAAAAATTTCTTTGTAACTACTATTTTTTGTTGCTTTAAATGTACTACGTGTAGTACACTATAAATGCTAAATTTTTTATAAATTTTTTTAATAGAATTAGTAAATTTAAATTTAAATTATATAAAAAACTGTTTATAGCTTACTATATTAAAAGTTGGAGGTTACTATTTCCACCATGGTTATACAAGATTTTCTATTTTTAGAATTCAAAATAATATATGCACTTATGTTACACAAAGACCCAGTGCATTGTTTTTGCAAAAATATTTTTTGGTTATATGCCGCTAATGTTGTGTAATATTATACAAGTCTTATTTTGGTTGGGTTGGCCGGCATTAAGCTTAATACCAGCGGGCACTATCATGATAATGCCCCTGGCGAGTTAGACATAATTTTGGCCCACCCTAACTCTAAATCTAGGTTCAAATCAATATCCAATCACAGTACATATACTGGTTATACAACATATACATGTACATTACACAAAGGCCCAGTGCATTGTTTTTGCAAAAATAAGTTTTGTTACACGCTACTAATGTCGTATAATATTACACAAGTCTTGTTTTGGTAATCTAAATCAAGTTGGGCCAATTAAAGATAATTAAAATTATAATATACAATATTATATTGGAGTAAATTTATTCATCGCCCATGCGATACATCTTATATGTCACTCTTCCAATCAAATTTCAAGATCAGGTATAACGTTACATGATCAAAAATTCAAAACAAAAAAAAAACGTTCGTTTTGTCAAAAATCGTCTATAACTTAAAATTGAGTATATGAAACTACTCTTAGGATTCTAACAAAAAAAATTCCTTGCAAAATTTTACTATAGAAACCCCCTCTCGCCCATACACACAATCTACATCTCACCCTAACCCTATCCAATGAAAAAATGGGTTATTTTAATTGGTTTGATTTTTGTTACACCTGATTTTATGATCTGCGGCAGATGCGACAACATCACATGTGCGATGTATAAATTATTTCATTATGATAAATCTAAAATAGTAACTTTTTATGTAACCATGATGGAAATAGCAAAATACCATGGTGGAAATAGGCAGTCCCTAAAAGTTTTAAAAATATTATTTCTACTATAAAAGTTTGTAAGCTATTAGTTAAAAATCATTACTATTTTAGTATTTCATATAGGTTCTTTAGTTTTTTAACCATAATTTAAAAAAAAATTATTAAATAAATTTTGTTTAAATTTATCAGTTGTTAAAAGCAAACTTTTAATTCTAATTTATGAAATTTATCAACATTTAAGATAATATATTAAGAGTAATATAAGTTCAAAAATTTAAAAAATTAAATGTAGTTTTTAATATAAAATTTAGAAAAAATGTGCTTATCACCAGCGGTGACAGTAACTAGATTAGTGTTAGATTAGATTTAGAGTTAGAAAAAGGTTTATTATATAATAAAACACCTTAAGAAGCATTTTTAGCTAGAAAAAAATATTGGTTTCATAGGCACAATTTGAAGTTATCGCGATTTGTAATTTTTTGAATTTTTTTGTCATACCTAATCTAGCAATTTGTTGGGCTCGGAACTGTAACCACGGTTACAAATAGATTCGCACTAAAATTTATAAGTAAAATTTACTAGTAAAATGGCTAAAAATAGCCAAGTTTCAAAGGTCTTTAAAAAATTTAATAAACTATTTAAAGTTATGATATTTTTTTTACATAATGCAATTTACCCAAAGTATCTTGCAAGAATATTTTAATAGAATTTTATTATTAAAATTATTTAATAATGTTGTCATCATGTAGTACAAATTACTACTGGTAGTATGCCTAAATTCTATCCATTAATATAACATTACAAAAAATAAACTAATGCAAAAAATTTTTTATACAATTGATAGATTTTTAGTTAAACTATAAATTTTATAAAAGGTTTTTATTTTTTATTTAATTTTGTGAAGGTGTAATATTAAATTAAGTTATATATAAGGCTATGCAAATAAAATTAATTGGTCTCGTAACATCTTAAGACCCAACCAAGTGCACTCAGCACCCAGATGTTATTGTTATAATCTAAAAAATGTTATATAAATTTTTTAAATACTTAAAAACTCTTTATATAAAAATATGTATAGTAATTTTAAAAACTATATATATTAATAATATAAATAACATTTGATTTTTTTAAAAAAATTTGGCTAGGTTATGAAAACCAATTTTATTTATGTGCGTGGCCTAATTTAAAAATTTGGTACAATATTTAATATAAAAAAAATAAAAAACATATATATTTTATTAACCAATAAAATTAATTTTAGATTAGTTATATAGAATTTGACCAATCAAAAGTCTAGATTTATGTTATAGCAGGCAAAAATTTGGCATCTATATATGTTTTTAGGTGTCCTGCACTGTATAATATTTTTAGCTATAATATAATTTAATATCATAAATCAATAAAAATACAAAAAACTACAATTTTAAAATTTTATTAATAAATTTTAAATTTTATTAATAAATTTTATTAATAAATTTTATTAATAAATTTTATTAATAAATTTTAAATTTATTAATAAATTTAAATTAATATAATTTTTTTAAAAACAAAAAATATTTAATAATTTTAATAATTTAAATACAAGATATTAAATTATTAAAAAAAATTTTTAAATATCTTTTGTTTTTAAAAAGTTATATTAATATAATTCAAAAATAATACCATAAAAGTTCCAAACATAAGCAATTTCTAAAAATAAGCAATACTCTATATTTAGAAATCAAAATATTAGAAATAAAATAACAGATAAGCAATCTCTTTAAAGTTGTTAAATATAATAAAATTTAGAACAATTTTATTAAAATAAAACAATAGAATTAAGTATTTCAAAGTTGCTAAATTTAAACAACCTTTTTAAAGAGTTTTACTAAAACGCACCTATGGTGTTTTACACCATGTTACACAAAACCATTAGAATAGCCAATCAAAATTTAAGATCAGGTGTAACATAAAATTTCGTTTTTTTGTTTATTTTTTAAAAAAACGTTCATATCTCTAAAGTTTGCTTATGAAACTATTTTTGGAGCTCTAATAAAAAAAATTCTTTGCTAAATTTTGGTATAAACTATGCCTCTTGCCTCATCCCAGGTCTCACCCTAACCCTAAGGTAATAAAAATTTATTTTTTGTTTTATAAAAGTTTATTTTTTGTTTTTGTTACACGGATTTGTAAATCTAATTTACCTATGGTGGTAAAACACCATAAGCGCGTTTTATAATAATTGCTTTTTAAAAAACCCAGCTAAAAGAGTAGCTTAGAGGATTGCTTATTATTAGGACTTTATAGTAACTTTTTATAAAATTTACTAGATATATTATATTAGTTTTTTATTTTTTTTATTTTATTTTTTTTTTTTGACAGTCTTGCCAGTATTATTTTTAGTGATTTATAACAACCGTAGTTGTTATTTATTTTCTACCATTACAACCCAATTTTCCTGGCTTTTTGCTTTCACAACACCCAGAAGCGATCTGTCTCACTGACCGCCCAGTGGGCAGAAATCTTTGCAGCCAATTTTCGGACTGCTTGCGTCACAAGTTCATGTAGTATCTCATAATATCCAGACTTAGGCCTCACATTACGTTTCGTGACTTCGGTTATTCCAAATCAGGGTTTTGGCACAGCCCTCGTTGTCGTGACCTTGATTGTCAATCGCTACCCATTCTAGGATCCTTAATTTGGTCTAGCCCGGCTGACTTTCTTAAAATTGCCGCCACTTGGATTTGAACCGGCAAACTTGCAATTTGCAATCTTGGAACATAACTGCTATGCTATCGGACCCAAGGTCTATTAGTTTTTTAATTATTACCAACTATATATATAGTTATCATATAAATTTCAAAATTTAATTGGCTAGCCCAAAGCATCTTTTAGCTATAGACCCTTATATATATTACAAGAAAAATCAGGCATCTATAGCACCTCTGATTTTTTCAATTAATCAATGTGGCTAAGTTTGTATACATTTGAATTTCCAATGATTACTACATTAAGCTATATTAGCGAATTTTATTTGTAATCTTACATAAAATATTATAGCCTATAATATTACGAAAATCTTATGATCGATGCAGTATATTACGTAATATATTACATTATATTACAGTAATATTATGGTCTTTATTTCAAAATATTTCGAAATATATTGTGAAATATTGCGAAATAGACTAAAACAATACAAATTACCCTCCCCTACAGGCAGTGTTGTCATGGGACACAGACACGGACGGTGGACAGTCCGGGACGGGATATCCGGGACATGTCCGTTCAAATTTTTTTTTGTNATAGACTAAAACAATACAAATTACCCTCCCCTACAGGCAGTGTTGTCATGGGACACAGACACGGACGGTGGACAGTCCGGGACGGGACGTCCAGGACATGTCCGCCCAGAATTTTTTTTGTCCCGGACATTTTGCGACTCAACACATAATCATCTACCAATAAAATTCGTATAATTCCGCAATTTGATTGGTTTTACCCGGCAGACATGTATCATGTTGGGACATTATTGTGGACATGTCCCAGACGTCCCGTCCTGGACTGTCCGCGTCCCTGAAAAATCAGCGGGACAATGTCCGTGTACAACACTGCCTACAGGGGTCGCATACTCATGCAAATCAATAAACTAATACGTGCAGAAGGTGATATTTTGATATTTTCGCATTGTTTCGCAATATTTTGCAAATTTTCGCAAATTTTTAAAATTTTTTAAAAAATAAATAAACGATATACATATTCATATAATCATGCTTTTTTACAGGTTTTCGCAATATTTCGCATAGTTTTGCAATTTAATATAAAATTTTATATTTATTTATTTATTATTAGAGAATTTCTATTTGTACACTATGTGTATATACATGCATCATATGAAATTATATTTACTAATAAAATTACATAATATTTATAGGTGCTTTAATCACGTAATTAATGTGATCAGTTACAGATATCGATATAAGTTATTATCATTATGATTTACAGCGATTAATAAACGATTAATTTATTATACTTGCATAGCATTATACAACAATTATGTCATATTACAAGTCACATCACTACCTGATCACGATTATCTAATAAAACTACTCTAGCCCTACCCTATCTACCCTAACCTAACTAACAGCAACAATGATAAATCCAAGACACCCTAACTCTAACTAACAGCAATAGCGACAAATACAAGACACCCTAACCCTAACTAATATAGATAATGCCAATTTCAACAAAGAAATATTTTTATCACTCCAATAAACGATGGGACCAACGACAAAATCAGTTTATTTTACCATTCTAATAACGATGACACCAACGAAGTGGAAAAAGAAACAGCATTAGAAAGTGAAAAATGAAGTAATACTTGAATGATTTTACTACCAGGAAAATGAAAACAACAAGCACAGTTAATGTATTCACCTATTCTAAACGAAGTGTACAAATAAAAAGAAAAATTGGGCATTAGAAAAGTGGACAAATGAAACTACCTGGAAATTACTTGAACGTGTTTCACAACCAGAAAAACAAGAACAAGTAATATACCCACCTGAAGGGGAAGCCTAGCCATAGACGAAGCAGAAAACAAAACTACCTGAAATGAAGAAATGTGCGTTAAAAAAGTGGACAAACAAAAATCACTGAAAAAAGAAATAAACACATTATTTGAATGTGTTTCACAACCAGGCAAACAAACCAACAAGCAAGTACAATATACATACCTGAAACCAAAAGCATAACCCATGACAAAACAGAAAATGAACTCTGGAATGAAGAAATGGGCATTAGAATCAGAAAAAAAAATAGACACGTTACTTGAACGTGTTTTCAGTCAGGCAAACAAAACAAAAAGTAAGTACAACAGCAAAGTAAATAGACCCACCAGACGAAGTAGACAAACGAAAAAACTACCTAGAAAGAAGAAATGAGCATTGAAAACGCATTTCATAGCCAGGAAATAAAAACTGCAAACACAATAAAATAGTGCATACCCGAACTGAAAATGAATCAAAGCAAGTGACAACCACCAAACCCTCTACTTGCTTGAAAAGAAAAAAAGAGGTTATCGTTATAAAAAAAAAAATCAGCGATTATTAATAATAATCGCTGATTATATACAATAAATAAATATTTACTATTTATATTGTATAACTATGTGTGCGTACACATAGTATAAATTAATAAATTTTTTTATTATTATTATACATTATATTTTACATTTATTAAATATACATTTTTAATTATTATTACATACTTTATTATATATTACGTATTATTTTTATATTATTACAAATATTTTAAACTACTTTTGCACTTTGTCGCATCTAATTCTATTACTATACTGCTATATACAAAAAAACTACCCTAAACACTTATTTTCGTTCACCCCACAGTTAGCTATAAAAAAATAAACTATTATTCCTAATATTTCTCATATTTGCTTATATTTGCTTATATTTGCTTATATTCGCTACTTCTTACAAAGTGGTGGAGAAATTAGAGTTGATGTTTTTGTAAGTGCTAGAAAAGTTAGATTGTTTTCTTGCAAAGTTCCGAAGAAGTAAAGAATACCGGTAAATAAAATAAAATTAAAAAAATAAGTAAAAAAACAAACAAAAACAAAAAACAAACCTGAAAAAATATCAAAAAAACAAAAATGAAAAAAATAAACTATTATATTTGCTTATATTTGCTTATATTCGATTATATTTGATTATATTTGATTATATTCGTTCATATTCGTGACTTCTTGCAAAGTACCAAAGATGTTAGAATTGGTGTTCTTGTAAAGTGCCAGAAAATTCAAGTCGTTTTTTTGCAAAGTTCCGAAAGAAGTAAAGAATAAATAAAATAAAATAAAATTAAAAAAATAAGTAAAAAAAAAGAAAACAAACAAAAAACAAAAATGTAAGCAAACTAAATAAAAAAATAAACGAAGCCCCAAATCTCCATTTTTCTGAAGTAAGAGTTCATAATCTTGCAATTTAGAAATCGTTGAAGGTTTTTGCAAAGTGCCAGAATAAAATAAATTAATAAAAATAAAATAAAACAAAAACAAAAAACATGAAACGAAAAAATAAATAAAGCGAAACTATGCAAAAACTTGTGAAAACTAGTGAAAACTTGCGTTCTTGAAATTTAGAAATTACCGGAGAAATTAGTTGTGTGTTCTTGCAAAGTGTTGAAAGGCTAAGTTGGCTTGTACAAAGTGCTAAAAAGTATTGGATTTCTTGCAAAGTGCTAGTAGTAAAGTGTAGAAATAAAATAAAAAAATTAAAATATAAAAAAAAAAATAAAAATAAAAATAAAAAAAAAACAAAACGAAACTAAAAAAAATAAAACGAAACCAAAAAAAACAAAAGGAAAACGAAAAAACAATGTAAAATTAATAAAAGTCTAAAGTATAAACAAAAAAAAATAAACAAAGATCTAATTTGATCTTGTAGTACAATAATCGAAAATTATCGAAACATTTCGAAAATATTAGTTAAACACATCCTTGATATAATCCAGGTTACAGATCTACTGATCACAAAATATTTCGAAAGTATTTGAAATATTAAAAAAAAAAAGAAAGTGAAAAAAAAGAAAGAGAAAAAAAAAAATAGAGGGGAAAAAAGGGAGAGAGGGGTAAAAGGATAAGAGCGGTAAAAGAGAGAGAGGATAAAAATTGTGCAAAACAGCTTTTTTTTTTTTTTAAGTTTTTTGGCACAATTTGTGGTATATATATTTATGATCCTTGGTAGCTTGTGGATTAAATGGGCTTAAGAGTTTTTGAACTTTTCAAAAAAATTTTTTTTTTTTGGTTGAAATTTTCGTGATGTGGTCAAAACACTATACAATTATTAAAGATCTGTTAATTGTTATATATCATTACGATTAAAAAGTGAAAAAAAACAAAATAGAAGATCTAATTATAAACAAAAGATCTAATCTGATCTTGTAGTACAGAATTTGAACATTGTCGAACTATTTCGAACTATTTCGAAAAATCAGTCTAATGTGCAATCCAGGTTACAGATCTACTGATCCAGCTTGGTTTCCTAGTCCTAAAATATTTTGAAAGAGTTCAAAATATTTCGTAACATATTTCGAAATATTTCAGAATTACTTTCATAATATTTCAAAAATTTGATATATTGAAATATTTAGAAATATATTACGTAATATTTTGATTATATTATGGTTCGTAAGACCTTATGTAAGATTATGCTATTATAAATTTGCTAATGTACTGTATTGTAAAAATTCTCTTATAAAAATTGCTTGCTATTTCAGTATGTGATTAAGGTTGCATTAACTTTTATTGGAATTATCACAAATTCTATCATAAGTTACAATAAACAATTTTATTACAAAACTTATTTATTATCTATGTCATTATGGTTAAGCTGGTTTGCAATTAATATCGCAGATAATGTTGAAATCGGATGATAATGAAATCCATATGACCCATAACCGTACATCGTATCCGACAGTTTCCAAATATTGATATCGTGTAATATGATAATCAAAAAAAAACAATCGTAAAAAAAAAAAAACAATCATCAAAAAAAAAAACATTAAAAAAAAACTGACCGATTTAACAAAAGCGATACCAACCCACTCAGAATGCAACACTTACTACAAGAAAAGCGACGCTTACTACTCAAAAAAAGCCCAAGCCTGACTATCCACTCAAGAAGCAATAGATGCCTACTACCACACCTACAAAAAAAATCTTAAGTTTTGTCAAGGTTTTTTTTTTTTAACATGCTGGCAATTCCCAAAATCTCCAAAACAGTAGGGGAGTATCAAATGATACTGTAGTTAAATATTTGCAGTCAGGAACTGTTCTGAATAGCATTCAAGAGAGCCCCATTGCAAGCACTGCAAGATCCAACTTCATTCATCATTGCAAAGAATTTGAAGTCGATAAAAATAGAATTCTTTACATTAAGCTGGTCGTAAAGAATAGTGTAGTCAAATTAGAAAAACGCCGTATAATCCCCAAATATGATATAGAGATGCGTGCTATAATTTTGCAATGTTTCCATGATCAGGCCAATCACCGTGAATACTACAAGACTTTTTTTGCGATTTTAGAAAAACATATTGAAATTACACAGGAAGAGGTAAAAGGAAACATGAATAAATGCCCCGCCTGTGCTGTAAATACGTCCATCAAAGAAAAAAACCAATGTAATATCTGTAGTGTTGATGGGTCCTTGGCAGCACGTTCAAATTGACTTGGTCGATTCCCGCGATTTTGCTAAAGAGAACGACGATTTTTCGTAGCTGCTTACTTGTATTTGTGTTTTTTCTAAATTTCTCGCCGCAGTTCCAATTAAAAATAAGAAAGCAAGGACAGTTGCGGCACACTTTCTTAAGGATGTTTTTAAGATCCTTGGACCTCTCGTGGTCCTTCAAAGCGACAATGGTAAGGAATTTGTTGCAAATTTAATTACAGAAATTTGTGGGACCCTGAACATTACAATGAGACATGATCGATCCCTGCACCCATAGTTACAAGGACAAATCGAGTGACTTAATCAAACTGTAGGCCATGGTTTTACTAAATTGCTCTAGGATCAAAATAGCCAACTTCAATGAAGAGACTGGATCAATGTAATTGATATATTCATTTCGTCGTATAACTCCATGGTCCACATGGCACATGTAGTGATTTGAACCGGTTGGGCTATAATCAGTTAACTGACCCGAACCGAATAAATTTTAGGTAACCGGTTGAGTAAATGCTTAATCGGTTGACCCGTACAACCGGTTGAGAATCGGTTGACATAGTGTTAAAAGAGCAAAGGTCCCGAAAAGTTCCAAAAGAAATGAATGAACATAGTAGATGAGAGACAAAATTTTGAGTAAAGGTCTGAGAATTCCCGAAAGTAAATGTGAAGTAATCTTAATCGGTTGAATCGGTTGGCACCAGATATTTCGGTTCGGTTAACCGATTAAGGAAAATTTTCTCGGTTCAAATCACTAGGCACATGGTCGAATGCCACATAAAGCACTCTTTGGGTGAAAAATGCATTGCGTCTATGATACTCCCGGTTTGTTAGTATTTATCTTGCTAAATGAATAGGATTAGGTTGGATTAGATAGTGTTATAGGGTTAGATTAGATTAGAGAGGGCATCACCAAAATTTGTACAGGGATTACTATCGATTTTTATCATTATTGGATAGTAATCGATTTAAATCCCCCATGACGAGGACTATCGATTAAGATAGTAATCGATAATAATCGGTAATAATCGATAGATATTAGATTAAAAATCAGGAATAACAATACTATTATACTATATATTTATTTTTAAACATTTTACAGATTTTCGCATGTTTTCGCATATTTTCACAAGGTTTCGCAATTTAATATAAAATTTTATATTTTTTATTTATTATTATTATTAAACATTATATTTAATTAAAAATATATTTTAATCAATATTATATATTTTATTATATATTATTATACATTTTTTACGAAAAAATAAAAAAATGATAAAAAAAAATAAAAACAAAAAAAACTAAACCCAAAAAAATAATGAAAAAAACAAACCGAAAAAAATAGTAATATTTTGAACCCTTTCGCACTTCATC
>QKWP01000374.1:291863-322382 GCA_003550325.1 Gigaspora rosea | reverse complement strand
TTTTTTTTTTTAAGTTTTTTTTTTCTCTCTTTTTTTAACCTACTTTTTTTTGAAATTTTACTTTTTTTTTTATGTATCCAAATTAAAGTATAATGCTAATTATCAATTAATAACACAATGATCAATATATAGCGATTTTGATTAGTTCGATAATAATTAATGATTGATTTACATTGATTACTTGCCTATTTTTCGTTATTAATTGATTTTTGATATATATCGATTTATAACAAGTTAATCGATATATAATATTTAATTTTAGTCGATATAAATCGATTATGCATTATAAATCGATATATATCTGCTTAAAATATTTCATGATGGGTTAGAGTTAGATTAGGTTAGTTTAGATAGAATTAGGGTTAAAATAAGGTTCAAATAGGGTTAGAGGCCCCTAACCTTATTCGAACACTATTCTAACCCTACTAGCTCTAAAATAGAGCTAGTAGGGTTAGAATAGTGTTAAAGCAGTTAGTGTTTATGGTGATTTTAGAAATATAAGACTAATATTCATTTTTTTTTTTATATTAGGCACCTCTGGGAACGTTGTTGAGAAAAACGTTTCAGAAACCACTACTACAGTGACTCTCACTATCGAAACCACCACCACCGAAACTACAATTACCAAGATCACTACTACTAAAATGACTACCACTGAAACCACCACCACTGAAACCACTACTGCCAAAACCTTTAAATCTGCCACTAAAGCTGTGGAAGAACGTATATCACGAATGTTGGAGCTTCATGAATCCATAAATATATTGCTTGGGAAATATCATGCAAGGATATATCAGCAGGGTATTGTATATCGAAAAAAATGGCTAATAACACAATTGAAGCTGAAACCACAATTGCTATTGTGGCAGATCACGATATGAATCTGCAAACTAGAAAAAAAAGCTATAGCTAACCTTTTTTTAGCAAGGTGTATTTAAATCACTCACTTCAAACAATCAAACTATATTTGTTAAAGTGAATGGCGAAGTTATTCGGGTTCCTATTAAGTGAGTCAAGGCTGTATGAACAAAGTCGTGACTTAATCATACGGCAGTATTTAAATGGGTGGGTAGGTAGTAGGGTTCCTCAAATTCAAATCAAATCAAATATTGGATCAATTTGAATTTGATCAAATCAAATTGATTCTGATTTGAATTTGATTTGATTCAAATATTTGAATTTGAATCTGATTTGAATTTGAATTTTTAATAGTAATTTTCAAATCAAATCAAATATTTGGCAAATTAAATTAAATTTGGTCATATTTGAATTTGATCAAATCAAATATAGTCAAATTTGAATTTGAATTTGATTAAATACTTGATTCAAATATTTAAAGATCAAATCAAATTGCGGAACCCTAGTAGGTGGGCTACGCCTTTTTTTTTTTTTAAAAAAAAAAAAATCATTTATTTTCAAAGGGCAATAAAAAAAAAAAAAATCAAGCTTAAAAAAAAATTTTTTTTTTAAAAAAAAAAAAAAAAAAAAAAAAAAAAAAAAAAAAAATTTTTTTTTTTTTTTTTTTTTTTTTTTTTTTTTTTTTTTTTTTTTTTTTTTTTTTTTTTTTTTTTTAAAAAAAAAAAAAAAAAAAAGATTGGGTCTAGAAGCAATAGATTTTTTTTTTAAAAAAAAGAAGTAAAATTGCAGGAATTTTCTAAAGCAATTGTTTTTTTTGTAAGCACGAGAACTTGATTTTTTTTTTGTAAATAAAAATAAAGACTTGAATTATCACGTATTTAGATTACTTGAATTAAAGTTTAATACAACAAAATCGACTTCTAAATCTAGTCGCAATCCCTAACCCTAACGCCCCAAATACAAGTCCCAAACCCTAACCCTAACGCCCGAATACAAGTCCCAAATCCTAACTCTAACACTATTACCTAGGGGTTAGTAAAATAAACGGGTGCAACTTACTATAATATATAGTCAATAAAAAATGATGTGCAATTATTTTGTGTAACAATATATAAATATATAATAAAAATATTCACAACACTATATCAAAAAAACCTTTGGCTATATTGATTACTCGCTAATTCAAGACATGTTACTGCTACATTTGATTTCTGTTGTTTGGTAGATTTGTATAGAGATTAGGTATGTTTTGGTATTCGCAAAAACTAAATATAATTTTCTTAAATAATTAAAATTGTCAAATACTAAATTCGGATTTATTAACTGATTTATATTTGTTTTAAACCTTGATAGAAGTAACGCTCAAACGCTATGATCAATTGAAATAAAGATTGCAATAATGCTTGAGCTATGATATCTACTTTCATTTTTCAATCAACTACTATGATAGCTTCAAGAAAAGATGATTACACAATTTTCTAGAACTTTAGCACCCAAAATTTGGCGTCCAAAACTTTGGCTAACAAAACTTTGTCTCCAGCCAATTGTCCTTTTAAAAATTTCACGAATAACTTATTATCGCAACAGAGCCATAATTTGCTACAAATTTATTATGGCGACAACCTTATTTTTTTTAATAAAGTACTTATATGACATATAAAAAAAATACCTTTTTTTGCATTGGATGAGGAAAAATTGATGAAATAGCTATATAAAAGCTAGAAGATATATGTATTTATTCCTTGAGTATTAAATTTTGTACGTTTTTTATTTGTTATAATACTTTATATGAAACATAATATAATAATTTTTGGTAGCGACAACGGTCTTGTTAGAGATTCATGTTAAGAAAAAAAATAACAATAAAATTGAAAGAGTAATTGAGCTTGATCAATCTTTTTGATTACTCTATCGATGATAAATTTTAACCAATCAATGCAGCTCTATGGAAAAAATTGGTGGTCGCAGCTTTAGGTTTTTTGATCTAAGTGATAATTACGATCAATTTTTTATTCAATTTCTGACTAATTAAAAATTTACCCGATCCATTGAGAGAGGTGCTTGAGAACATCCTAAGTAACCAACTATAATCAATGATAGTGATAAGAATTATCTTTAGATTTTAATCGATTTCAATCATATTGCAAAATTTCCCAATGTTAAAAAAAATTTCATGAATAGTTTATTATATAAAATTACTATAAATTACTGTACATTTTTTTTAAAAAATTTTATTTAAAATAAAAAAAAATTAAATCATAAATATGTATAGTAGGCTCAATGATTCAATGCTAAGTTCATTTGACTATAACTTGAGCCTTTTATGTAAGTTAGATTTACAAGTTCTTTGACTCGCCATTCAAACTATTGAAAAAGTTTGAATTAAATTTTATTTATTGATAAACGAACACCTTAAATTAGCTTAGCTTTACTTCACTGGCAATTGTTCACTAATAGCTCATTTAGTTGACATTATGCCAAAGTAAAAATATGTACTTGCAACTAATTAAATGCTAACCCTAATCCTATATGATGTTAACCAAATAAGCTATTAGTAAAATAATTGCTAGTGAAATAAGCAGAACCGTCTTAACTTTAGCCTTACCTTAACCTTGGCCTTACACTTATGTTTGTCCTTTTTAGCTTCTTCTCGATCATAAGCAAGTGCCTTATATTAATCCTTTTAAACTTCTTTTGGATCATTGGTGAATGCTTTATATTTATCTTGGAGATAGTTGAAAAATGTTTACCCAAAAGTCAGAATAATTATGAGGTTTATTGTAATGAAACTTTGCCCTATGATTTGTGAGGTGCTACGGCTTATCATGAGCCAGAAATGAAAGAAAGAATAGTAAACACATCCAAAAGTCTAGCACTCCTAGAATAAGCATTGGCTAAAAAAGTTATTTTGGTTGGTATTTTTTGGCTGTCTTGGCCTTTTCTTCCTAAATCATAAATAAATACAAGGACACAAAGAGGATAAAGAGTTCTTTAAATTAGAGCCAGCTTGAGACGAAGGAAAAAGTTATAAATTAATTTGATATCTAAAAGATAACGAGCATTCAATTTGAATTAAAACCTGTTACAGTCAACCCTCTATAAATGTAACTTGTAGGAACAAGTCTACAATGTGCATTTAGGGAGGTTTGTATTTAGAGAGAGCCAATTAAATTGCAGCTTTAAAAATTAGATTATTAGGTTTGTGTAACTTCTACCAAAACTGTATAACCTATCTTAAATACTAAAATTTGATTGGCCATGTGCATTTAGGGAGGTTAGTGTGATATAAAATGTTATTCAAAAGAACGTGCATTTACACAATATAGAACGTGCATTTAGTACTAATAACATTTTACGGAATAGAAAAAAACGTGCATTTAGGGAGGTATTGCATTTATGGAGGTTGCATTTATGGAGGTCTGACTGTATCGTACTAAAAAGAAATATAATGAAGAGAAATAAGGATTTTAAGCATTTAACTAAAGAAGACCTTATATTTATTCCTTTTAGCAACTTCTGGATCCAAGGTTATTCATTCTAAGGTTTAGAGGTTCAAAACAGTTAAGTGGTTTTATACAGTATCTTTTTTAATATTCTTCTGATCCAAGTACATATCTTTGCTAATATTTTAAATATAGACCACATTATGAGAAGTATATGATTCAATTTTTAAAAATGTTAAAAAACTAGTGTCAAGCTTTTATGAAGCTAGTTACCAGCCTTAAGTCATTCCGAATTTCGGAAAAAAATCCATGTTCAAATAGCTGGAATTTTTATTATTAAAATTTTTGAAGGTTGAGATGCGATTATATAAATTTG
The DNA here is from genome assembly GCA_003550325.1 of Gigaspora rosea. Lineage (NCBI taxonomy): Eukaryota > Fungi > Glomeromycota > Glomeromycetes > Diversisporales > Gigasporaceae > Gigaspora > Gigaspora rosea. The sequence continues at coordinate 317,705 of QKWP01000374.1, read as the reverse complement.
TATATAAAAATCTATGTAAATCTATATCGTGACAGTTTTGGAGATCGATTATCTACTTGTGCAATATTGAGTTGTCCCCCCGTTTATTTTACTAACCCCTAGCTATTACTAAATTCGGAATTTTTAGGACATTGATTTCTTGTGTCAAGTGATATGATGGGTCATGTGGATTTCATCATCATCCGATTTCACAATCATCCGCGACAATTAATTACCATTAATTTTATTATGAGCTACTGCAAAACATTTTGTTATATAACTTATTATCTCTTTTTAATTTGGTTGGATTTGATCAGTTTGTGATTTTTTGCAAGCTTAGTAAATCCCATAATTATGATACATATAATGTTCCATTTTTCAAAACCTATTTACTATACTAAATATAATAAAAATGCCAAAAAGTAATGAACTGGATTCTGAAAATATAATGAATTTAGGTATTGCTTGTATTGTAAACCTCATGAAGCTTATAAAAAAATTATATAATGATTAAATTAAACTAAATCGACAAGAGCGATAATGCAGTATACAACATTTAAAGTTAGTTTGCATTGATCTTACATGATTTTCATCAATAGTTACAGTAAACCATTCTTTTTTGAAATTATTTGTTATTCCAGTGACCACTGTATGTAGTTTTTGCATAGAATTTTCACGATTTCTACTGAGTTACGTAAGAAAATTCCTGCTATTCTGGTGACCACAGTGTGGTTGAGTTAGTTTGCATTTTGATTTTGTGAGGTTAAGTTTGAATTAGTCAAAAGTTATTAGTTGCATTGGCGAGCTACTGTAAACTGGTAATGAGAGTTAGCTTGTATTGGAATTATTGTGAATTACTATTAAAAAATTCTGTTATAAACCTATTCGACGCACAATATGTTGTTAAGGTTGAGCCTGTATCATGAATTACTGTAAGGTTGTGTTAGTTTGCGTTGAAAATTATTATGATTTCTACCGTGATACTGTAAAAATTCAGTTAACCTTACTATTTTGGCGATACACTCACTAACGCATGTTATTAAGGTTATATCTCAGTTAATCTAACATCCACATAACACGCATTGATTATTAATTCATCGATTACGAATTATGACGACATTAGTCATGCATAATTACAGTTACAATCCTTATAAAGTTAGCTGATTTAGTATATGCACATATATGCAAGATTGTCCAATCAGATAGTTTAAAAGGGACATTTGCATATTTGGTATACTTTTTAAAACCATGATATGAAAATCACGTGCGTGTGATATAAAAATTATTAAATAACAAAAGTGAAATAAAAGTACGTTAATAAAATCGTAATCTCATTTGCCTAATCATTGGGTTCAGCCAATTAATTAATGATACTTGGGACATTCGAAACTGCATTACGATCTCATCTTTCCAGTATCGATTATTATGTTATCTATCACAGTGTGTGACGTACAGACCTTTATTAAAGATCAAAAATAACGGCTACGTATTTCGGGTTCTTCCAGTAAGATAACTAATATTTAGTGCTTTATAAAAAGGGGGTACTATTTTCCAACAGTATGGTAAATGACAACTTTGTCTTTTATGAATACATAAATTATGAAAGAACATAAGTCGGCATTAATTGATTCAAATGATCATTTAGTAGATGGCGCGAATGGGTTGAATGTTGAGAACGGCCTGGATCTGAAGTTTAAAACTAAACTTCACTTTTATCTTAACGGTACAAGCGTTGAGATAAATAATCCCGAGCCTGAAACTACTTTACTCCAGTATGTTCGATCTGTTGGACTGACTGGGTACGTTAGGATTCAATGCATTGTTATAAAGCTCTATATTGTTAATTAATTTGAAACGCTTATTAGAACAAAATTAGGATGTGCAGAGGGTGGTTGCGGTACGTTAAAAGTTCTTTGCTATGTTCTACAATTTTAAATCTAATCAATTAATTATTATTATTTTGTTTACAAAAGGTGCTTGTACTGTAATGATTTCTTCTTACGACAAAAGTTTCGATAAAATTACACATTGCTCAGTTAACGCTTGTTTGACACCGTTATGTTCCATTGATGGCAAGCATGTTATTACAATTGAAGGAATTGGAAACGTTGAAAATCCTCATCCCGTTCAGGTATTCGTCTCATATATCTTAGTCATGTCGAATTATGTCGAATTATATCGAATTATACTTGGTATTTAACATTATATTAATAAAATAAATTATTAGGAACGAATAGCTTTGTTACATGGGTAATTAATTTTAATTTTATCTTGTAACTGTTCTAAATAATCTGTTTGATCTAACGTAAAACTGAATATTCAACATATTGATTTAATAGTTCTCAGTGTGGGTTTTGTACCCCAGGGATAGCAATGTCACTTTATTCTTTGTTACGAAATAATCCTAGTCCATCTGAGAAAGAAATTGAAGAATGTTTTGATGGTAATTGCAATTATGCTTCTAATTTGATCATTCACTTATCATTAATTTGATCACACACTTATCATTAATTTGATCACACATTTGTCATTAATTCGATTATAACATTATTTCCTAATAGGCAATTTGTGCAGATGTACTGGATACCGCCCTATTTTAGATGCGGCGAAGACGGTGAATTATTATTTTTTTTATAAATCGGTTATTTTAACTAGGAAACCCTATATATTAATATTTGTTTAACAGTTTGCTAATCCATCCAAGAATTGTGATGCTACAGAGGTATAAAAGATATGAATTAATTATAAAGAAATTATATTATTTCTCTTGAATTAATTTGTTGTATAGAATTTAGGATGTGGTCGCGCCGATTGTTGTAAATTGAAAAATATCGACAATGGGGTTGCTTTTGATCTTAAGTTCCCACAAGTACGTTGTATTTATCAATTATTGTTTATAATTTTGGTATATAATTTTATTCATTATGTCAATTCATAATCATTTAAGATAAAATTTAAAGAATATGATGTGACACAAGAATTAATATTTCCACCATCACTTATGAAATACATTCCCGAGCCCCTTTACTTTTCTGGTAGAAAGTCAAAATGGTTCAGGCCTGTTAGCTTGAACCAACTGTTATACCTAAAATCAAGGTATCCATATGCAAAATTGGTGTCTGGTAACACTGAAGTTGGAATAGAGACAAAGTTCAAAAAATTAAGTTACAATGTACAAATCTTTGTGGGAGATATACCAGAATTAAAAACCTGGGAATTTAAGGGTAAAATTTTTACTCTATTGCTATAATATTGTTTCGTATAAAGCTATTTCTTTATTCATAGTTGAATATTTGATTAGATGATGGGTTATTGATTGGTGCAAATATAAATCTTTCGAAATTTCAAGAAATTTTACAAGATGCGCTTGAACATTACGAGGTTTGGAATTTTTTTTTTTTTTAATTCTAAGGTTTGATTAGTTTTTATGCCATAAATATTAGATTATCACACTAAAACTACTCACTAACTTTTTTAAAGCCTCATCAAACTCAAATATTTAAGTCGCTTTTGGAAAACCTTCGTTGGTTTGCTGGCAATCAAATCCGTAACGTAGCCACGCCGGCAGGAAACATTATAACTGGTTCTCCGATTTCAGATTTGAATCCTATTTTCCTTTCATCAAAAACGCTATTTTCCCTTTCTTCTTTAGAATCATCATCCATGGTAGCAACAGACCGAGCTATTCCATCTGAATCATTTTGGACAGGATATAGGCAAAATTGCTGTGAAGAAACTGAAATTTTAGAAAAAATCTTTATTCCCTGTTCAAAGCAAGGTCAATATAGTAGAGCATACAAACAGGCTAAGAGACGTGACGATGATATTGCTATTGTAAATGCTGGGCTGTCTGTGTTATTGGATGATAATAATCAAGTGAAGGAGGCTGCATTTGCCTTCGGAGGAATGAGTTGGGTTACTGTTAGAGCACCCGAATCTGAGCATTTTGTTTTGGGCAAAAAGTGGGGTGACCAAAATGTGTTAAAAGGTCTTCTTGAAAAGTTGTGTGAGGTGAATATTCCTTTTTTAATATTTATATATTGCAATTAAATATTTATAGCTAAGTTTTTGACTGGATATAATAGGAATTTCAAATGAAATTTTCCACACCTGGTGGTATGGCAACGTATCGTAAAACGTTAGTTGTAGGATTTATGTACAAGTTTTGGTACGATGTTTCAAAATCTGCCAATATAATAGTAGGTGATTACGATGATGATATTGAGAATTTTGTCGGAATAATTGAACGTAACATTTCAAAAGGTGTTCAAATCGTTGGGCAAGCTGAGTAAGTATTCTTATTATTTCTTTCTAGTGTTTTTCAATATTTGTTTTATGCGAATAGATTAGTTAACAGAAAATTTTAAATTTACTCTATTTAATAGAAAAGACAAAACAATTGTTGGCAAACAAATCCCTCATTTATCAGCTATGAAGCAGGTTACTGGTGAAGCGATGTATACAGATGATATACCCAAGCTTCAAGGCGAATTGTATGGTGCATTGGTTTTGTCACAAAAGGCTCACGCAAAAATATTAGGGTAATTAGATTATAATATAATTATAAATACGATTATTTTGGCTTAAACTTATTAAATGTATCGTTAATAGAATTGATGCAACTGAAGCATTGGCTCAACCTGGTGTAAAAGGTTTCTTTTCAGCAAAGGATGTTCCAGGAAGTAATATTTGGGGACCTGTATCACATGATGAAGAGGTTTTCGCTAGCGAAGAGGTTAATTGTGTGGGCAAGTTATTTAATATTTTTATATTATAACAACATATTTTACAGTCAATTCTAAACTTCGATGTATAGAAATTATTTGTGTTGTAACAAATAATTTTGTATTTACAAGTAAAGAATTGACTGTAAAGTTTTTTGGTTTATTTTGAGGCAAATCTATAATTAACAAATGCATTGACATTATATACAGGACAAATTATCGGTTTAATAGTTGCTGAAACACAAGCAATTGCACAAGAAGCAGTGGGATTGGTGAAAGTACACTATTCGGAGTTGCCTCATATTTTAACTATCGAAGAAGCGATTGAAAACAATAGCTTTTTCCCGGTGAATAGACGTATTGTAAAAGGGGACGTAGAAAAAGGTCTGAAAGAGGCTGATTTTGTTTTTGAAGGTATGGAGCGCCAAGTGTTTAGATATTTCCCTAAAAAGTTCTTATTAAATTATTAACTTATTTTATTATACAGGTGAAACAAGAATTGGTGGCCAAGGTGTGTGTGTGATTTTTTTTTTTATTATACTAAAGTACTTCTGTATCATGCACTAAGCTTTATTTAAATCGTCTTAGAACATTTCTATTTGGAGACCCAGGCTACGTTAATAATTCCAAAAATTGAGGACAAGGAATTCGAAATTCACTCATCAACTCAAAATCCTACCGAGACACAAATTGTGGTTGCCTCAGTACTTGGTATTGATGCCAATAAAATTGTATGTCGAGTAAAAAGGATTGGTGGAGGTTTTGGCGGAAAGGAAACAAGGAGTATTCCTTTATCACTGGCATTAGCAGTTGGCGCATGGCATCTTAAAAAACCTATTAGATGTATGCTAGATCGTGATGAAGATATAATCATATCAGGACAAAGACATCCTTTCTTAGGGCGGTGGAAAGTTGGGGTGACTAAGGATGGAAAATTATTAGCAATGGACATACAGGTAAAAACATGATTATACGGATATTTCAACCCTTTTTTTAGTCATTATAAGTATACATTATCCTATTTACAGATCTTTAATAATGGTGGTTGGTCAGCAGACCTTTCTGCAGCTGTACTTGAGCGAGGCATGACACATGTAGATAACTGTTATTATACACCAAATATGCGAATAACCGGACGTCTTTGTAAGACCAACATTCATTCAAATACTGCCTTTAGAGGATTTGGAGGTCCTCAAGGGATGATGATTGCAGAAAATATTATGTGTGAAATTGCCGATCGTATGGGCATTGATGTTAATGATTTTAGGGTATGTAATTCATAACAAAATTTTTTTTAATTTATGCATTGATTTAATGAATTCTTTTTTGAATAGGAAAAGAACTTATACGTTGAAGGCCAGAAAACACATTTCAACCAAACACTTAAGGACTGGCATGTACCTTTAATTTATCGTCAAATTAAAAACGATAGTGAATTTGAAAAGCGAAGAAAAGAGATTGATAAATTTAATTCTGAGCACAAATGGCGCAAAAGAGGTTTAGCATTGATACCAACCAAGTTTGGGCTCTCATATACAACATTGCATTTAAACCAAGCAGGAGCACTGGTACATATTTACCTCGATGGAAGTGTTCTTATAAGTCATGGTATTTACGATTTTTCATAACTTTTGAAAGTTTTTAAATACGAATGCTTGATGCTAATTTTTTCTGATTCAGGTGGAGTTGAGATGGGACAAGGTCTTCACACCAAGATGTTGCAGATTGCTGCTGAAACTTTGGGTGTTCCATTGGAAACTGGTATGCATATTTTAATATTTGCACTTTGTTTTATTGATAATCTATTTATATGTTTCAATATTATTTCTTTAAATAAATAGTCCATTTAATGGAAACTGCCACAAATTTGGTCGTCAATACTTCAGCAACAGCTGCTAGTGTTAGTAGCGATATTAACGGGTATGCTGTATCAAATGCTTGTAAAATCTTGACTGAAAGATTAAAGCCTTATCGAGAGAAAATGCCAGATAAAAGTTTTAAGGAGGTAATCAAAATATTAAATTTTTGTTATCATTTATCACTTCGTTTTTTTATATTCTTAGTAAAAATTTTGTTCAATACTCAAAGATCGTACATGCTGCATATTTCGACCGAGTAAATTTATCCGCTAACGGATATTACAAAACTCCCGATATCGGTTATAATTGGGATAAAAATGAAGGACAAATGTTTTTTTATTTTACGATGGGCGCAGCATGTACAGAAGTTGAGATTGATGTATTAACGGGCGATCATACAATTTTGAGAACAGACATATGTATGGATATCGGAAGAAGTATAAATTATGCAATAGATGTAGGACAAATTGAGGGTGCTTTTGTACAAGGTGTGGGGTGGTGTACTATCGAAGAAACTTTGCATTTTCCAAATGGTCATGTATTTACCAAAGGACCTGGAAATTATAAGCTACCTGGATTTAGGTATTTTTATTACATTTATTTTTAATTAGCTTGTTTGCTTTTAATAATCTATCTATGCATTTGTTTTCATATAGGGATATACCACAGGATTTTAGAATATACACATTGAAAGATGCCAAGTATCCTAACCTAAAGACTATCCACAGTAGTAAAGGTGTAGGCGAACCTCCATTATTTTTAGGAAGTTCGGTGTTTTTCGCTATTAGAGATGCAATTAAATCTGCAAGGTATTTTTTGAATCTGGTTTTCATTAGTTTGAGATATTATTACTTTAAACTCATTGATTTATGCATTTTGCTTTCAAATAGACAATCTAATAACAACGGAGCAACTGTAGTTTTAAGTTCACCTGCAACGCCTGAAATAATTAGATTAGCATGTGATGATGAGATTATAAAAAGTTGTAAAGTTGAGAGAAAAAATGAAGAGAGTGCGTGGGTGCTTAGAGTTTAGGTCATGTATAACAATTCTAAGGCAGTAATACCAGTAATACTATTTTTATTTTATTTATTTTTTTTTTTGTTGAATTAGTAATAGTTAAAATTGATTTTGATGTTTCTATTTTTAAGTATTTTTTTTCTTATATAAATCCGCATATTGATTTAGCTAGCCATAGGAACAACTTATAGATAGGCTTGAGTGCATAATTGTAATGAAAAATTTTTCTTTAGAACATAATTTAAGTTTGGCCCGTTTGTCTGAGGATAATCACGCGATAATAAATTTCGATCCTACGCTCTGGCTTTGTCCTGCGGATTAAAAATTGTATATTATATATACATATTAATATTGAATAAATTGTATATTAAATTATAAATATTGTATGGTTTTTTAGGGTCCGTAAGTAAAAAAATTTTTTATAGTTGAAGGTATATAAAATTTTAAAGAAAAATTTTATAGTAAAAATTTAAAACTTTTTTATTTCTAAGTCTCTAATAAATTTTATAAAATATATTTAAAAAATCATTTTTTTTTTTTTTTAAGGTGAGGCCTTGCTTGTATCTTTATTAAATAATTTATATAAGTAGTTATGTAGAAGTCTATATAATTGGCTTAAATTGTACAAAGACAAATACATATAAATTACATGCAAGAATAAAAGCTTAGACTAATTTATCTGTAATCTAAACCTATTAGAGTAGTCAAGATTCACCTAGATTTGTATTATTGGAATGTAATTAGTAGGGATACTATATTTGGTTCATATAGTAGACCAGATACTAATTTTGCAAAGGGTTTTGCCAATTGGTAGACAAGTATTAGAGCTTCTATGCAGTTGGTTAGAAAGACCACAAAGGCAGCTAAAAGTAAAGTTTTTGTATTGTCAAAACTTAGTATAAATATTATTGTTCATTATAACTATACTTAAAAGTAATAATATTATTTTTTTGCAAGCAAAGGTGGAATAGTATGGATTTTATATTTGCTTTTTTTTTTTTTAACTAGCGGCCCTGCCTTTATTAACAGGAATTACATACATGCATTAAGTTTACTTCTATATTAATATACTTTAAATTTTTCTATATCTAATAAAGACTCACTCGACTTCAAGAAGCCCAGGTGCGACCTGCCATAACAGCTGTTTCCCTCTTTTTAAAGCCCTCAACTCACTGAGAGTTATTTAAACATCAACAGGCAGAGGCTATTAGCCTTGTCAGAACTGATTAGCTAGTAGAATTTTTATCCTTCTTTGTATACCGGTTTGATGAGAGACGACCAAGCCGGCTTACTGAAGCTGGAGATATAGTTTCTTATTGTTCCTTTTGTAGCGTCTAGAATCTTTCTTTTCTTTTTTTTCCTTTTTGTTCGCTCTCCCCTTTGTCTAGCTGCCTGTTCTCTTTATCTTCTTCTGTACGTGTTTTCTTTTTTTTTCTATTTTCTGGTTTCCTATTTTTCTTGTCTTGCTTTTCTTTTTTTTGCTTTAATGAAATTCCATTTGCCTTTTTCCACTTGTTGAAGACTTCATATCTGTAAACTAGTGTTTCGGGCGAAATCCATTTTCAGAATCCGAAAGGCGAAACCGAAATGTTCCCAAAGGCGAAATAAATCTGAAATTTCCAAAATTTCCGAAATTTTTGAAATGGGCGAAACTTCCGAAACCTGGCGAAACCTCCGAAACCCGGCGAAACTGAAATGGTGAAATCTGAAACTTTTTCGAATTTTTTTTTTTTTTACTTTTTTGGAATTCTATTGTTCTATTATTTTTCTTGTACGCAGAATTATAAATTCATAATTTAATTTGTAATTACTACATTTGGTTTTCTTTATCTCTTAATACAGTGCATAATAAGCAAATTTGCTTGCAAAAACATAGAAATATATAAAGTATACATACAGTATGAAGAAATAATACTAGGTAAAATAACAATTTATATACTTTAAAACATTTATTTAAAATTTCCAGTATTTTAATCCTTTAACTCAATTTATTTCAACATTAAGGCCGTTTGAAGTTATTTTTTAGTTAACATCCCCCCAGCTGAAGTCTCCCCCACCTCCTCCCAAAAACGAACAGCCAATCAAAATGCTGGATGACTCTTGCCAGTCACCTAATTTATATCAACCAATGAAATTCCCCTCCCCCTCCCGAGAGTCCTGGAAAAGTGATGTTAACCAAAGAATTAACTTCAAACAGCCTAAAGAACCAAATTGTGAGACATGTCTTTAAAAAAATTTTATATAAGAAAATTTAGGCCACGCGAAGTTAATTTTTCGTTTTGCATAACCCAACCCGCCGACTCAATTTTTCCAAAAAAAAATTTTTTTTTAAGTTCCTATTGTGACAATTATTCCATTTTTGCCATTTAATTTTTTCTCTGGTGTCACCTGATGATGACCTTACTTTTCTGGGATTACCTGATAGGTCCAATAAAAAAAAAATCAAAATTTTCTGATTCCATATTATACAAACCGAAGAATTAATTTTGCATTACCTTAGATGTGAACATGAATGAATTTAGACTACGCAAAGTTAATTTTTTTTTAAAAAAAAAAATCCGCCGACCGGAATTTTGAAACCCTAGGTTATGCAAAACGAAAATTAACTTTGCGTGGCCTTATAAGAAAAAATCATTGTAGAATCTATCAATAAATCTTCCTGATTAGATAACTACACAATACTGTCATCCCGCGCGTTATCCATCACGTGATGCGTGGAATAATTCGGAGCCAATACCATAATTCCGCCGGTCCATCACTAAATAAATATTAGATAAGTTATTAGCATTAGGATTTGCAAAAATTATTTAAATGATATTTATCGTTATCACTATTCACATTTTACTAATATGGGCCCTCAAAAGTAGAAACCAAGGAATTTGACTATTTTTTGAAAATTGACCTGTTTGATTAATTAGATGTAAAATTTTAGGCCCAATCTTTTTTACTTAATAATGAAAGTCTGATCACTTAATAAATTTTTGCGATACAACGGTTAAAAGCTTTTGACGCTATAATCTAAAAATAGATTTACCGAGATTTACCGATAGTAATATGGAATCTGCAGATCTAATAATCCTGTTTAAACAAGTTTGTTAATCATGAATAACCTAATTTTAGATTGTTTTGACAAAATGGTTTTTGCCAATTTTCTCAAAACCCGTAATCAGCCAAATTCCTTGGTTTCTACTTTTGAGGGCCCATATATGATATTTCGGATAAGTGAATATTTCGTGGGATCTGTTCACACCATTCCCTGAATTGAACTCATACTCCGTTTCACTACGCTCTTGGTATTTTTTCCAATAAAATTTCTAATATTAGATTTCGGAACTAGGTTTCGGTTTCACCTGTTTTCGAACATTTCGCCAGGTTTCGGACATTTTGCCAGGTTTCGGACATTTTGCCAAGTTTCGGACATTTCGCCAGTTTCGCCAGTTTCGGAATTATCAAATTTGAGGTCTTTGGGCGAAACCTATTTCGCCCTATTTCAGAAATTTCGCCTGGGCGAAATATATAATTTCGCCCGAAACACTACTGTAAGCACTAGATTCGTTTATATAATACTTTCCAGAAACTGCATACTAAAAGGTTGAGAATTCGTTTTTTTTTTTGGCTTTTCACAGATAACTTGTTTGATTCTTTCGTTAACTTCCTTCAGAATATACTCCCTGATTAATGCAGCTTGTCTTGTTTCTTTTTCTTCAATAATACTTCCAAAAAGAGCTTTTTCCCATATTGTTTCATCTACTGTTTTGAGATTTTCTTTTTTGTTTAACTTCACTAGTACTGCATTACAGAGCTCTCTTCTTGCTCTTTTTCACAGAATTTTGTATACTTCGCAGAATGCTAGATGGTCTTGTGTCTCTTTCTTTCTTATACAACTGATGCATGTACTAAATTCATACACTTTGGGTCTTCTTTTGTAAAGGATGCCCTTTGTTGGAAGTTGTTTGAAGACACATTTGATTTGGAAAACCCAAGCTTTACTTTTCTTTTTACTTGTGCACCTTGATCCTTTGTTTCTGCATATGTTGTCCCATAATGCTCTCCATCTACTTCTGCTACTTGTATCACCTGTATCTTTTTCTACTAACTCCTCTATTGAGTTAAGTTCTGCCTATTTTGTGTTATATTGTGCAATTATCAGGCTAGTCAATAATGCTATTTTTCCAGTATGAATAGGCAGATATTATCTTTGTATGTTCTGACTTTTCTTTAAAAACATGCTGGTTCTTTGCACCTTTCATGGCCAACTTGTCTACCACCTCGTTTAGCTCATTACCACTCTGACTTTTTACCTTGTGCATATAGAATTTTAGCTTTTTCTTGGTCTAACACCTTATAATTGCACACAGAACGCTCCCATTTTTGAGCTTCAGATCTTCACATGTTCTTGATATTTTTTTCTCTTTGTTAATATGATACAGTGATCGGAAGTAAATCACCGGAAATTTTATAGGTAACACATAAGAGGCCAAATTTTACGTACGATTTTTATTTTATTATATTTTATATAATTACAAAATAATTATATAAAATAAAATAAAATATTTATATTTACATTCCTAAAAAAAAAAACCCTGGGTTATTTAATATTTACAGTACCATCCTCGGGCTTTATATATTGTCTTTACTCGATTTGGCATACTACAGATAAGTGAACGAATATATTCAATTGATAAGTTATACCATTCCTCTTCTATAATTTTAACTAATTCTTCTAACTTTGTAGGCATGGGTTTTCTGTTACGAACTGCAGAATCAAGACGTTCCCAAAGATTTTCAATCGGGTTAAGATCAGGGCTATACGGTGCCCAATTTAATATATTAAAATTATGCGAATTCATCCACCATTCTGAATATGTAGATGTATGAATAGAAGCCAAATCTTGTTGAAAAATTAAATTTATTTCACCATGATGTTTTTCCATTAAAGAATTTGCCCAAGGAATAAAATATTTTGCAAGAATATCAACATAACTATCCGAATTCATATTACCCTTAATTCTTACTAACGGTCCAACGCCCCACCAACAAAAACAGCCCCAAAACATTACAGAACCACCACCAAACTTCATAGTCGTATTTATACAATCTTTATGATATTTTTCATTAACTCGACGCCAAGTTCTTTCACGACCATCTGCTTTGTGAAGACAAAACCTTGACTCGTCCGTAAAAACAACCATTTGCCATTCATTTACCCATTTTAAATGTTCACGGCACCATTTTTTTCGCTCCAGTGCTTTTCTTTTGTCTAAAAGAGGTTTTCGACAGGCGACACAGTTTCTCCAACCTAAATTGTGGAGGTACTTTCGAATAGTTTTGGTGGTAAGCGTCGTATCATGTTGGACGTTGAATTCGTTAGTGATGACAGCCAAGGGTTCCTTCCGATTTTTTTTTGTAATACGAACTAAAGAGCGTTTGTCACGCGCAGAGAGAGCTTCGGGGCGACCAGGGCGTTTGTTCGGATGCTCTGAGCCTGTCTCTTCATATCGCTTAACAGTGTCATACACCGTTGATTTCGGGAGATCAAAAACTTTTGCAATGTCAAGTGGTTTAACACCACACAGGTAAGCGCCGGCAATACGGCTTCGTTGTTCTAGGCTTAATTCTTGGCGGGAGGGTTTTTTTATCATCAAAAACAATTAAAATTGTGTGTTAAAAAAAAAACACAAGTGAAAAAAGACGTATGTACATTAAAAAAAAGATTATCATACGTATATGAAATTCCCGGTAGATCTGGAAATTTCCGGTGATTTACTTCCGATCACTGTAGTACTAATTTTGCATGCACTATCAGTATGAATATGTATTTCTGTTTCCTTACATGGCTGTCCAAATTGCATCTAATTCTGCTCTTGTTAAAGCGGGCCAGTCATTAAACTTACTACTTCTACATTTTCTACCCTACTATCTACACTACTAATAACTCAGCCAATTCCCAACTTTGTTTTTCCTATTTCTAAACTACTACTATCTAGTGACCCATCCGAAAATACATCCAAATGGCTCCCATCTCTAATCTTAAACCAAATTTCTTTTAACCTTTTTTGTACTTCTGCCTCTTGATTTGGTCTTCTATAAACTCTTCTTCTGCAGGCTTCACTATAACCATTGGAGTTGGTTGGTCTTCCAATTTCTCATCTTTATCTATCTTCAATTTCGCGAAGGGAACTACATATTCCCAGTCATATTCTAGTTCGTATTGCTCATCTTCACTCTCTTTATTTCTCTGTATGAGTCTTTTGTCAATCATTCTTTTGTTGCTTTTGAACGCTTTAAAGAAAATGCGCTTTTCGTTTTCTGCACAATTTGCAAGCTCACAGCCTTAACACTTTCTAATAAAACATGAATTTTCCACAAGGCCATCTTCACTTACCCAATGCTAGAGAAGTAATTTTTGGTTCTCACTTTTTTGAAGATTCTCGCAATTTCATATTCTTTTTGTGGAATTCTCGCACCAAAAATGATCTACTCTTTTCTTCTTTTGTCGTTCAAGATTTTTTCCAAATTAGTCTTACAAAGTATGTTATTTTTTTCAGCTTCTTAAACTTTTTTTTGATTTCTCTAGTTTCTGTATTTTCTATTAACAATTCCTGTTCTAGTTTCGCGAACCAGGTTGTCTTTTTTCTGCTACACCTTTGTCCTTTTATTTTTTTAACTTGCTGCCATGTGAGCATCTTGGTTCCACTCAGGTCTAATACCTGCCCTACTGTATATATGTGCAGCTTCTTCTTATTACAGAAACTCATTAGGCTTCGTTTTTTCAAAAATCCCGCCAGCTTTAAATCATTTTCTGCAAAGTTTAGCATATTTGTCTTTGTGTCATTCCAATTTCTAGACTGAATCTTTTAGCTAGCTTGACTATGTTAAAGACAAGGTTGTTCCTGATATTGTGATTTTCAAATCTTGTACTGTTTACTTCTAATATACTTTTGTACATTTACAGTATAATTAATTCTGCATTAATCTGATCTATATGGTTCTCTACTGCACTATCATTATTAAACCTTACTACTAGTTCCGTAAAGTGGTGCGAAATCTGGTTCTGCTAGAGGGTTTTAGTACCTACCAAATTTCTGTATATTACAACTGACATTGCCAGAGTCTTTGCTAAGTTTACCTTGTTTTTGATCATCATCATCATTGGGCTTGTGCACATATTTTTAGTCAATAAGCGATACTTGAGGCGGTATTCTTTTTTTTTTTTCCCTTTGATAGGTCTCGCCATGACTTGACCTCTTAGCTTTATTATATATTTAAAAAATTAAATACAATACATTTCTAAAAATAAACAAAGCCCGACATTATCCGAGTAATGATACCCAAATGCAACCTATCGCACCAACTCTCTAGAGATTTAGAGTCTTAATTAGCTCCTATCAAAAGGAGGTCCAAAAGGGGTTTCACCTGATTGGATCAGACAAAAAATTGCTTCGTTCCAAACTTCACAAATTTCCTCTTCCTTTTCTTTCTGTAAAATTTTCCTTTCTTGAATTAAGTTTTCACATTTTCTTTCCTTCGGCGTTGGAGATACGTCATCACCTGAGTCTATAGCTGAGTTCCTTCGTTTGTCCTGACTCGAAATTCCAATTGACTTCTCCCTGCTAAGCAACGAGGTTTCTAAATAAAGTCATAGAAAAGGTTCCAGGTGAGCGTTATGGAGTAGTTCAAAATCTTTAAAGCTTTTTTTTTGAGTTTAGAAAGTTCGTCATCTTGAGTACTGCCATTTTTTGTAAAAGGCCTTTGATTATGTCCTTCTTGCCTATAAAATTTTCTCTTTACTTCTTCCGAAAATAATTTCCTTTACAACTTCTTTCTTGAACTTGGACTTGGAGTCTGACTCTAGTTTTTTCTGACACAGCTCTGAAACTACGTCTTTAATATTATACTATTGGAATTCTAGACCACTACACTCTGGCAAGTGTTCTTGGATTTCTTTTTCCTTGTCTTCACACAAAGTACAGTGATCTGATGTATAAAGATATAGCTTTCTTCTTTTCAATTCCGTAAGTACATAAAGTGTTTCTGCTAAGGCTTTTATATATAGAGCTAATCTTTTACTTTGCTTCAGAGACGTACAATGAACACCACTTTGTTTTTTGATTTGCTTCCAATAAGAGGGCTAGTTAAAAGTCCTATTTAAGTGATTGTTTTCTAGCTTAGCCACTGCCTTTGTGCAAAACCATCCTGCACCATTTTGGAGTTTAAAGACCTGTTTAAGAAAGCTTCTTGTTGGCTTCTCGACTTTGATGTCCTTTCAAAAAAGAAGTGCTTCAAATCTTGAGTCCTCGACTTGGTTTGAGTCTAGAGTTACTGATGACGAAAGTGCATTCTTCACATGGTGATCTGCAATATCGTTCCACTTGTCACCACTATAACTTTTAACTTTTTCAAGAACAAGTTCGTTTTCTTTGTTTTAACTGCATTAACTATCTTAGAGACCCAAAAAAAGTTCTTTTCTTTGTGCCATCTGTTTAATCTAACCTTGCTTTCCAAATTCCGTATACTGGTGATTGCTACTACGCTATCTGTACAAACAATTACTTTGCTATTAACTGGTACTGTTAAGAGGGCTAACCAAAGTGCGATAGTTTCGGGCTTTGTGGATAACGGCCATAAACTAAGTTTAATACTACCTTTAGCTATGCCTATGTTATGTTTTATACTAATTTGAACCCAACTTGCTCCCATGATGCTCTGATACTGCTGTCTAGAGAGGGAGCCATCCGTGTAAAATTTGTAAACCTCTTTCCTATTTATTAAATTTTGTTCTAAAGCATTCAGAAGGTCTAAAGCTAATGCTTCATTAAGAATTTGAGACTTGATTAAGTGCCTGGCCAGAGAACCCTCAATTGTTATCTGTGGACTCCGGGGGCTAGAGACTGGGTGGGATGTCCACTGTTTCAGTCTTCTTTCTGACAATTACTTCTTGGGAACAGGCAACACTTTTTGGTTTGCTACGTTCTGGATTCTGGTGAAAACACCTTGAATGTTACTTTTCTGTAACTAGCTAAAGCAACCTTCCTTTCCACCATGAGTTTAGCTCACAACCGCTGCATTTTTCGAGTACCTGTTCCATTTTTCCTTTCTTTAAAGTTCTATTCCTATTCTGCCAATGTTCTGTTACCAGTAGTACTTCTCTTTTCCTTTTTTCTATAATCCGCCTGACATTCATACTGTTTTTCTTGTCTTCCATGAGTACCCAATCTTTGACCCTATTATCCTTTTTGATACCTGCTTTTTTGGGCGTGATAGTCATAACATTAGCGCTGCATGTACAAAAACCTTCTCTAATTCTTCTGCTCCAAGAGTTACTAAGCATTTCCTTTCATTCGATCTAAACTATGCCGCTACTTTGCCTTTACATGATCTTCCTCTGATAAATTTTAGTTGCTTCCATGTTAAAAGCTTTGTACCTTTCTTATTTATCACTTGGCTTAGATGAAAAGGCCCAGACTTTGAAGGTTTCTGTACTCTTTGATGAAGAGCTTTGGCTCTAGAATCTCACGAAAGCATGGACCTGTCCTGTGGATTTGCCAGAGGGTTGGCTTGTATCTTATGGTCATATTGAGCTCCTTTGCCTATAAATAATTTGACAATTCAAGTTGTGTTGCCAAATCTTTAGATCACAAGGTTGTAATTTTTCTTGCCATAGGTTTGATGTAAGACCAGCCAAACAAAGGCCCTGTTTGAGCCTTGCCTTCGTAAGGTCACTTTCCAGATTTCTTGTGTTAATTCTGATCTGAAAACTTGTGATTTGGTTTGTTAGTAACTCTTGCCACAAGACTTTGCAGTTACCAATATTTCTGTGCTAGATAATATAATTGCTAATTGTTCTTGGAAGATCGAACTTGTTTTTAACTAATTTAACAAATAGCTAGTGTATTTGTCTTGAGGCGGTATTCTAATCTTAGTATCAAAACTCTATTATTTATATATACTAGCTGATCAAGTATTATTCTCTTTTTTCAGATTGTTTTTGTGACTTGCTAAACTTCTCTTTTGACAATCTCTGAACAGCATTCCTTTCCCTTTCATTCTGATAACCAAATTCTCAGGTATCTTGTGGCTTTTTCTTTTCTTTTGTTTGAACAGTGGCACCTCCCATTTGTATCTCGTCCTTTTCTTGTAAATTAGCCTTCTTGGTGCTTGAGTAGAACCTCAAAATATACATAGATAGGTCAGATATAAGTTTGCTTATTTTTGAGGTTTTTTATGTAGATCTTTGTATTTATAGTAATTTTTTGCTTATTTTTGAAGTTTTTCTGCAGATCATTTCTTTTTTAGTAATCCTATAATTAACCTGATCTATCTATTTATATTTCGGGGTCCTGCTTGAGTTGATAACAATTAGTTCAGACTTGTTACCATTTATTTTGATATCGTTAATTGCAAAAAATTCTTCCACTATTTTAATAATTTCTGTCATTTCACTTTTGGACTTTGCAAGCTACACTGTATCATCGGCGTATGCCAAAATTGCCTGCCTTTACTTTATTGTACTATGCTTTAGTTCACAAATATCTGTAGACCAATTTACTTAAATTTCATACCCTAGATCTTCTTTGTTTTGTATTACTAACAAGAGAGGGTCATAAAATATTTGCCAGACCAAAGGGGAAATTACCTCTTCTTGGTCTATATCGTCTATAGCCTGGAATTTTTCTGTAATTCCTACTTTTGTAATTACTTCTATTTCTTTTTTGTCAAATAGTTCTATGATAAAGAAAACTATGTGCTCTGGAATTTTTATTTTATACATAGCTAGTCTTAACATTTTTAGGCTAACAGAGTCAAATGCTTTTTTCATGTCCTGGAAAGCTATCTATAACTCTTTTCCCTGTTCTTTTGCATCTTCAACTATGTTGTTAATTATATGGATTGGCACAGCTGTGCCACCTCCTAGCAGTCCGGTGAAATTGTACCCACGTAAAATATCTCTTTTTTTTAATATTTTACACAGCCTTATCATCAGAATTCTAACTGTATATTTTCTCACGACCTCAATGAGAGCTATTGGCCTTATGTTATTTAGGTTATAGTTTCAGTCTTCATTTTTTAGAATCAGGTATAGCAACTCCAGTTTTTATTTTCTCAGTATTAATTCTTTTTTTATATAGACTGATGCTAATTCTGTTAGTAATTCTTTGGCTTTTTTTTTTACTCGTTTTAGTAGCGGGTATGTAATTCCCGATTGTTTAGGAGCTGAATTATTTTTGTGTTCCTTACGGTTTCATTCCACTCTTTTACTGTAACACTTTTTCCTATTTTATCATACCATTTAGCCTTGATATTTTTATGAAACTGACATCACCCTTTCTGGTATATCTTTAGCTTTATGTCTTCTTTCTTTATACTGGGCACTAAAGTGCATGTATACTAATTCTAGCACTTCTTTTGGTTGTTTATTAGGCGTGGCTCATTATCCTCATCTCGAACTATGACCTTATTAAGCTTGATCTTTTTATAGGGTTTGTCTAACAAGCTTGCCAACATCTTCTTCAGGTCTTTAACGATTATATCATGATAAGTTTTGATGAAATCTCTTATTCTTTTCTTTTATTTTTGTTTAAGTAAGAAGTTTAAGTGCATAATTAATGTTTTTCAGAACCCTACAACACTTTCTTCTACTAGGAGGTCTTCAACTTGTATATGCTCATACTTGCTGAGCTCTCTTTTTTTGACTATGTCTATACATAATCACTTTTGGTCGACTATTAGGGTTTTTGTTTTTTCTTTTTTTTGTTTACTTAGCTTTTGCTATATTTTACCTAATGCCTTGATGTCTTTTCTAATATCTTCCTCCTCTTTATTCCTAGTTTCTGGACTGCATATCTCAATTGAAGGTTTCTTCTTTTTCCTTGGCAAGTATTTCCTTATTGCTTGGACCAGCAATTTTTCAATCACCTCCTATAATTTGTTTGGGTCCTCTCTATTTATGTTTTTGTTTTTGTCTTGTTCCTGCAGGTCTTTGTCTAGCCCAGCTCTGAATTTCTCCCAGTCCTCTTCCTCTACCACTTCTAGATCTAGCTATAACTTTTTTTTTTCTTCCGTTTTCATAGTTGCTGTCCTAGTATTCTTTTTTTTCTAAGTTGGTTACTATTCTTGCCAAAAACTAAACCGTGATCACTCCCTAATATATAGGACATGTCTTTTATTTTACTATCTATGACTTGAGCACTACATAAACTACTTGTCCATATATAGTCAATTTGAGATGCTTGCTCGTTTCTTTTCCAAATGTAGCTCTTTACTTTATGGGTTTAGTTCCCTAAAAGTGTTCTTATAACTGTGTGTCACTAACAGATTTAATAGTTTAAATTTTTTTTGTGGCATCTTCTTTCCCTTTTTTTTTTGTCAAGCACGTTTTTTACTGTTTGGTTAAAGTTTCTGATGATTATATGATGTTTTGTCCATTTTTCTTTGTTTTCAGAAAACTTTCTCTTAAGTACTTGATGATCTTTTCTTTTAATTCTTGATCATTTGGTGCTTAATACATCATTACGATTTTGATACTAACTTAGCTAAAAAATATCGTAACTGACAAAATATATAGACAAATCTTTTCCATCTTTGTGATGTGGTTTTTCCACTTGCTATTTATAATTAGTCCTATTCCGGATCCTTTTACTTTGTTCTTGTTAGCTGATGACCAAAACCTATAATAACCTTTAATCTTTTTAAGCATCAGCTTTTCTTCCTTTTCTAACAAATTTGTTTCTATCAAACCTAAGATATTTATATTTGTATTCTTCATATATTCTTCTTCCTCTACAACACCTTCTTTTGTGCTACTTTTATACTATAGCACTTCTATGTTCTTAAAGACACCTATGGCGCCTCTCAGGAGCGATTGGGGGCCCCTTTCTTGCAATGTCTTACTTCTATTGCTGAGAGCCTTTTTAGGATTTCTTCAAGGAAACTTGTTTGGTTAAGTTTCTCTTGTTCTAACTTTTTTCCTTTTTTAGCATTTGGTTCCTTGGAAGTTTCTCTTTTTTGTTTCTGTTCTCTGATTTTACTTTCTCCTCTCTTTCTATTATTGCCCTGCAAACATTTGGATAACTATCTTTCTTTTCTTTAGCTTTGGGACTGTTACTGTTTTCATTTGTAATACTTTCTTCTTGATTATTGCTATTTGAGTTGCTTTCTTGTTTCCAAAAAATCTTTGTATTATAATAGATAATACTGCACTTTGTGGCTCTAACTTTTTTCTCGATTAATTTGAAGTATACAGTTGCCAAGCTCTTTGAGTTTCCATTACTATTGATTAGAATATACACTGCCATGACTCCAAGTCTCTTGGATTAACGAAACAAGAGTATTTTCTGACATGTTATAGCAAGTTTTTAATTTATGGCTTTGAATTTGGCTCTTTCTGTTAGAACTTTGAGGCGATTATCACCTTTTGTTATTCTTGACACCTTTCCATTAGATGTAGGTATTACTCATGTAGTTTCTTTTTTTCCGTACTATTGAGACTATTACCAGCTTGTTTTTTGCTTTAATATACAATCCTTTTACTTTTATCTTTCCATATTTTCTCAATATACTAGTAACTTCTTTTGTGGTATAGTACGATGGGATGTTCCACAAAGTGTATTCTCGTACTATATCAGCCTGTTCATTAAACTGCAAATCCTTATTCACACTTGTCTCGGGGGCTCGTGCAATAGTGCTTTTGCTTGTGTTTTGAACAGCTTCTACAGATGCATTCTCTCTATTTGAGCATGAGTTCACTACAGACACCCTTTTTCCAAGTTTATATGTTGAATTAGTTTTCTTCCCTTTGTGAATTGATAAATTCTACTCTTTTCTGCTTCTATTGACGGTTCAATTATATTTGAAATTTGTTTTTCTAATTCTTCTGTGCCATAGTCTGAGTGCCCTTCTTCTTGTAGTGTTAGCACAATCCTTTTTCTAATAGTGTTTTTGAATTTGGATAATTCTATTTTCTTTTTTAGACTTTCTGTTTCGGACTCAACAAGTTGTTCTTCTTCTTGTATGGCTTCAAGTAGGGTCCAGAATCGGGCTGGGCTACCCGGGCCCGAACCTTACCTGGTACTGTCAAAGTCCGGATTGGGCCCACATTTTTATGCCCGTAATTATCACAGTTCGGGCTTGGGCTAAGCCTACTAAAATACCAGGTCGGGTCAGACTTTACAAAAAAGCCCGCAGATACCCGATAGGCCTGTTAAATTTTATAGCTTAGATGTATTTGTCTACATAATACAGTATTGCAAAACGATAATAAATCATCTACATTAGAGTTAACACCTCTATCCGGATTTATATATCCGGTTTAGGGTGTCCAGGATTATGATCTGGTAAATGCCAAATTATGCATCTGGTAAATTGCAAATTATGTGAATTATGCGGACCCAGGATTGAGGTTAAAAAAAAAATTTGCTGTCCAACCAAATTTGTGTTATAAAATTTTATTATAAATAATGTTTTCGAACTCTAACCTTATTGCAAGATTTTATCCCTAATCTAAAAGCACGAAATTTTTTTTTGTGTTCTAATTTTGCCCGTGATATGTACTAAAATTATCTGCAACTTACATTGTGCAACCAATAGTCAATAATTGTTACTACATTCGAGGTATTAAGAATCAGTATGTGATTTTAGTATGATTTATTAAACTTTACTATAGAGTTTGCTTAATTTCACGCCTCATAGAATTTAGGGTTAGCTCTACTAGAAATTATGATTAATTCCAGCTGGGTTTTTTAGGGAGTGATGGTACGGTTTGATAAAATTACATCTGTACCATACTGATCAGTAATTTCCTACATTCGGATCTATTAATTTTAAAGTATAGATACTATAATAGTTTAGCCAGCATTGTTCACATGATCCTACTCGGAATTAGCCAGCGTTAGAGTATAATATAGGCTGACTTGATAATACACTCTGTAATTTAATCTGTGTAATGACAATTGACCAATAGAAATTCCTTTATACGAGAGAAAGGATAAATTATACGAGATTATGCGAGCTTCTTTAAATTATGCGAAATCGCATATTTTATGCGCTATAAGGTGAATTATGCAAATATTATGCCAGATCATAATCCTGGACACTCTAATCTGGTTATATACTATGTCATGTGATATAACGTGACATAGTGTTTTTATATCTGAATATAAATAAATCCGGATTTAAATTAAATCCGGATATATATTATGTTAAAACTGGATAAATCCGAATATAAAAAATATATCCGGATAGAGATTTTAACTCTAATCTACATATAGTACATACATACATAATACCATATATTCCTGAAAATAAGCAACCTTTTTTGGCCAAAAAATTACACGAAAACGGGAGTTGCTTATTTTCGAAATATTGAATTTTTTAGAAAAATTGAAAAACATACTAATAAAAAGTTGTTCAAATGACACCAAATTTTTACTGTAAGTGTATTTTTATGCGCTGAACAAATTTACTTAATCGCTTTTTGAAGTTTACTTAGTAAAAAAAGTTTTATATATAGCAACTGCCAACATGTTTTTTGAAAATTTTAAAAAAAATCAGGAGGGTTGCTTATTTTCGGAGTAGCTTATTTTCGGGAATCTACGGTACAAGTAATGCCAGTTACACAGATTGATAAAGTAGTTTTTTAATTTTTTTTTTTATTACTAATCGACTTTTAGTATTGGTATTAGTCAACAATACTGCTACTATGACAAATAACAGACAAAGAGTTGGTGATTCTTTCTATTCTAATTATTCTCCACAGCATCCATATCAACCCTGCTGCAATGTATCTTGCAATCAAGCCTCTATGAGTATGCCTTCACTGGGTATTTTTTATTTGAAGAGCCTACTGTAGAGTTATCATCGTTGCTGAGTTGCCATTTGTTAGTGTCTTTACTAGTGTAATCAGTAGGAATTTTTGCTTTTGACACTTTAATTTGTGGAGTAGTTAGATTCAGAATAGCGTAGTAAATAGAACCAGATGTAGTACAGTAGTTAGAACTAGATGAAGCATGGTAATTAATAGTACAGTTGGAATGTTAGAACTGGACGTAGCATGGTAGTTAGATTCAGGATGTTGGAACTAAACGTAGCATAATAACTATATTCAGGGGATTTGGGATATTGGCTGGACGTAGCATTGTAGTTAGATTTAGGATATTAGAACTAGACATAGCACGGTAGTTAAATTTGTAATAAACTGTACATAACATGATAGTTGGCATTTGGGATGTATGACAGTTAGATTTGTGATGTAATGGTAGTTTGATTCAGGACTTTAGATTCCAAATGTACGTAGTATAATGGGTAAGTTGTTGGTAAACGTAGCAT
This sequence comes from Gigaspora rosea, assembly GCA_003550325.1. NCBI lineage: Eukaryota > Fungi > Glomeromycota > Glomeromycetes > Diversisporales > Gigasporaceae > Gigaspora > Gigaspora rosea. Next base: position 293,800 of record QKWP01000374.1, on the reverse strand, counting down.
AATAGTAACTATTTATTTGTATTTTTTTTTTAAATAATAAATTTTATTTATCAACCGAATAACTTATTTTTCCCGGTACTAATGCATACAGGATCGTCATAAGATGCTATTCTGAATAACTTATTTTAAAACACTTTGGCATTAAAAATTCTTTATTGTTATCATTATACTTACGAACAAAGTGAATTAAATAGAGTAAATCATTATAACAACAAGCCAGATATTTGCATGCAAACTTAATTGAATCAGTCGAAAAGTTATTTTATCAGATTTAACAACTACTTCCAATCTTATTGGTTCTATATATGCGGGCCAACGGGCTGGGTTGGGCCTAGATAAAGCCCGATCGGCCCAACCTGGACCCGGCCTGCCTAGGTATAACTAGGTTTTGGTTCAGATCAGGCTTGGAGATAATTCTATCGGGCTTATGAAAACCCGGCCCAACCCAGTCTGACCTGGCCTATTCTGGACCCTAGCTCTGAGTTGTTTCCACTCCATAATTTCACACACCCGTCTAATTATATAAACTGTGTCTGGATATGTAATACCAAGTAGGCTAGTGACTCATTTGTCTCTTTCTAGGATAAGTTTTTCTTGGCTCATAGTGATTTCGATAATTTCACATTCTGGTCTTTTAAAAAAATCCTTAAATTTGTTCAGAAATTCTATGATGTTCTACTTATGCAGATTCCAGTTATGCTGTCGATCTTGTTTCGAACTTTCTGTTTTCAATGTTCCAATTTCTGCGAAATGATAATGACTACTTTTTGCTTATAGTAACCAGTCTGTGATCTGTTTATTTTGCTGTAGGTTGTCCTAAATCTGATTTGTATATGTGTTTGTTTGTTTACTTGTTTACTTTTGGTTTTGGGCCTATGATCAGCAGTACAGGATCTAGCCAAGTTCCCTAATTTTCTTTAGTTTTCAGCTAACTCATAGAGTTTTCAAAGAGTTTGGGTTTTTTCAAACTTGTTGATATGTCAAAGTATTATTCTACTAAGTGACTCTAAGTAGTTTTTGTTGGCCTTTCTTTTTTCTTAATTACTTTTTGTGTGTTTCTTAGAGCCTATCTATATGTTTTCTGCTAATTTAATAAAATTTTTCTGAAATCGTTTGTATAGAAGAGTTCTGTGAATGAAGTTTTGGCTTTCATATTTGCTTATAGGTTTCTTCTAATATTTTGATAAAGATTTTAATAATGATTTGAAATGCTTGTCTATAAGCAGGGTTGGGCAAGCTGTATATCCAGTGCTTTTTCACTGGACACTAGACGTTTCCAAATTGTCCAGTGTAATGTCCAGAGCATGTCCAGTGTCCAGTGACATATTTATAAAAAAATTCAATAAATAAATAAATTAGTCAAAGCACAACATATCTGGTCAGATAACTAGTACTCCCAGAGGATTGCTTTAGCTAATTCTTAAAAATGTAGTTAAAATTTTATAATAATGCACTATACCTTTGATTTAATTTAATTTTATTCTTATTTAATTTTAAAATTTAGTTTAATTATTGTATATCAGTCAAGCTTCTGTTAGCACATACAGTACATTTGAAAAAATCAATAAGCAATAAATATGTTGGCCACATAATACTGTATTTAACTAAATAAGATATCTATATGCAACCAATTTGCTTGCAATTGTAAAGGATAGTATTTCAAATGATGTTAACCTCCCAAAGCAATATGTATTGTAAGCAGGTTTTGTTAGATATCAGGCTTGAAAATATTATAAATATTATATTATATAGCAGGAACAGGCTTAATAAATTAATTTTTTTAAGTTATTGATTTTAACAGAATTGGTTAATTATCTAGTTTATTTAATTTTTTTTGTTTAAAATTTTAAAAATTATAATTTTTTTAATTTTTGTTGTCCAGTGATTATTTTTCTTAATCCATTGCTTTTCACTGGACAATTAGGACACTGGACACT
>QKWP01000374.1:273981-289735 GCA_003550325.1 Gigaspora rosea | reverse complement strand
AGGATTCTAACAAGCCCAAAATCACAAAAATCTAATTACAGGACCATAAGATCGATATAGATTTGTGCATTATTACTATATATATAGTATTTAAATAAATATCATACTATATATGTAGTAATAATGCACAAATTTATATCGATCTTATGATCCTGTAATTAGATTTTTGTGATTTTGGGCTTGTTAGAATCCTCTCTTTTAGAGGATCATTTTGGTAGTTAAATCATCCAAATTGGACCAGTGGATCAAAAGTTATTAACTAATAAATTTTTATATATAGTATTTTTAAATATATATTATATAAATAATATATTGTATTAGCCAATCAGAATAAAGGATATATAGTAACCTGACTAGGCCAGAGACCCCCTCCCCCCTAAGAAATCAGCTGATTTCTGGCGCCACCCTTAGAGTTTGTTTAAGGGCAATAGTTAGATAACCTTCTAATCCAAAATTTCGCAAAGAAATTTTTTGTTAAGAAAAAATTGTAGTTTCATAGTCAAAATTTTAAGTTAGAAGTATCCTGATTGGTCGATCAGAGGGTGGCAATGCATCACACTGGCAATGAATATTAACTCTCTAAATATAAATAAGAACTTTTATTTTTACTATAGTAATTTGCTATTATTGTAGATTATACATGAGGACGAAAGCATTTCAGATTCTAAAACCCAAAATTAAAATTTGAAAACGAAATTGTTTTTGACCTAGTTTACTTGAAAGACGAAATTATTTGATACTTTTTTTGAATAGACGAAATTATAAGGAACATATCAATATAATTTTATTTGCTCTTTCTTATAAAAAATTTTGATTTTCTCTAATGAAGACAAAATAGACCTTTTTTAAAAAATTAATTTTGGTGGCATTACTACTGTAGATCAAAATTAACTAGTTAGAATAAGTGGATTTTTATAATATTAATTGCCAATCCAGATAAGATTGGCAATATTTCTATATTTAGAATTGGAGCAAAACAAATATATAAACAAAGTAGTACAAAATCTGGATCAGGCCTGTATATATAAAATTTTTATATGATTTAAAGAATTTTAAAGACGTTTTTAATCACATCTTCTTATTTACTAGTCAGATTTTAATGAAATTTTACTAGTAGATGCACAAGAACCTGCTCTACAACTTTACTTATATCAAAAATAATATTTACTTAGTACTAAAAAAACTTTTTATTAGGCCTAAACAGATTTACTAATATATTGTTTATATATTTGTTTATTCCCAATTTCAAATATGGTAATAATATAGCTATAGTGCGCCAATCTTATCCGGATTGGTAATTAAATATTTTGGTAAAAATAGCAAATTTATAGTAGTAAAAATAGTAATTCTTGTTACAAATTATCATGAAATTAGATTATCATAAAATTAATATTAAAATTAATACACATTATTGGTTAGAATTAGAGTTTATTTAGATTTTATAATGATTCAAATTTCATGATAATCTGTGACAATTCTTATAAATATTATAAATAGAAAAAATAAATTTGTCGCACCCGCGATATGTCACACCCTGCTTTGACCAATCAAATTGCATGATTTTATAGGCAAAAAATTTTATTTTTTTAAAATTTAAGGGTAGAGGGTACTATTTTAAAATTATATATAAACTTAATGGTAAATTTTTTTATATTTAATTTTATAAAAATTTGTAATAAGTAAACTTATATTTTAAACCAAATTTGTAAAGCAGGTTTTTCTGATTCTAATAATAATAAAATCATTAAAATTGGTTAAAAACTCAGTAAAATATGAAATTTTAAAAATTGGATATTAAAATTTAGTAATAAAACTAACTTAAAATTTACATAAATTGACCAATCAGCATTAGCAATTTTGTGCAACACAGAAAATTTTTGGCCAACCCAGAAAAACTTTATAATATATACAAGTATATTTTTTTAAAGTATAATAATAGTTCAAAATTTTACTATAATAGATAAGAATTTAACTAATTTTAACACCTGATTAAAGTTATAAATTTTAACCTCCCTTTATTTTTATAAAAGTTTTTTATATAAAAAATTATTCTTTAAAAATTAGGGTTAGGGTAAGGGTATAGGTATATTAAGTTAGAGGATGAATTGATTATTTATATGCAAAATTAGATGCTAAAAACTTTTATTTAATAGCCCAAAGCTAGTTTTTGTAATAAAATTTTGCGATATTGATAATTTTTTGATTTTTTTCTAAATTTTTTTAAAATTTTCTTTATTTTGTTACACAAGATCCTGCGACGTGATTGGTAAATTATAGGGTGGTTATATCACCAGGAGCAAGTTAGCAACACTCAATAGATAAATTGTTACATTTATGGCCATGTTATTAATCACCTGTTTATTTTTTATCAGAGGCCTACCCTCTCCCTCTTACTTAATATATAAATAGTCNTGATTATTTATATGCAAAATTAGATGCTAAAAACTTTTATTTAATAGCCCAAAGCTAGTTTTTGTAATAAATTGTTACATTTATGGCCATGTTATTAATCACCTGTTTATTTTTTATCAGAGGCCTACCCTCTCCCTCTTACTTAATATATAAATAGTCAGGTTCCTTATATATAATTTCACTTTTTTTTACCCCCTCCCTCCCTAAAAAATTACCTGATTTTTGTCGCTCCCCTTATATTTTGTAAAATTTTAATAAAAATTAGTTGTATTAAAAAAATTTTATTAGTAGTATATGTCAATTTTATATAAAAATTTTAAAATACCATATAAAACTATATACCGTATTCCTCCGAAAATAAGCACCCTTTTTTTGCACATAATGCTGGCCAAGGCTGTCATAATTCAGGCCAAAATTGTCTTAATGTAGGCCAGGTGTGCTTATTTACGGGTAGTGCTTATTTTCGGAGGAATACAGTAAAAATAATTTATGTACTTTCTACCCTTAAAATTTTACTTAATAAAGTGTAAAATATATATAAAATAGCTCATTATATAATGTAAAATTTTATTCTGAACAACTTTTTCTAAGTCATAAAGATAGATTGTCTTAGTAAAAAAACGTTCTATAAGAAAAATCAAAATTTTCCAAAGTTAGCACATATAAAACTTTTTTTTACTAAAATAATCTATCTTTTTAACTTAGAAAAGTTGTTTAGCATAAAATTTTATATATAATACTTAAATGTAAATATAGATTATATTAGTAAAAAAAAAGTTTTATATGAACTAACATTCGAAGTTTTTGATTTTTCTTATAAACCATTTTTTTTTACTAAGACAATCTATCTTTATGACTTAGAAAAAGTTGTTTAGAATAAAATTTTACACTATATATTTTGATATTGCTGATTTATTTTTACATTTTACTAGTAAAATTTTTAATTTTTAAAACTTAAAATTTTTTATCTACAAAATCATGCGATTTGATTGGTCAAAATCAAGTGTTAACCATAACTAATTTCTCCCACACTTTACTATTGGAGTACCAATACCAAAATTGATTAATAATATCAACACTCCAATATATAAATATTTAGTAAAAACAATTTGAAGTATAAGAGAATTAGTTAGGGATGTTATTCTGCTTGCTAAAATCCTGTTTGGAAATGAACCCAATGGAACTTGAGTTTTTGCAAATATATAATTTCTATTATTAAATCATGCTCCAAATGAGTTTAAAATATATCAAGTAAGCAATTTGTGATAAACTTCAGACTATTGTTATGATAAACTTAAGACGAACAAAAACTAATTTTATTTGACTTTTTTTTTTTTAATTTAATGTAGTGTGAGATAATGAATAAAAATTACTATCTTATGAAGAACAAAAATCATAAATAGATGCAATAACATTATAATGCAAAAATTGGTATATTTTAAATATATTTGCTTTTAATAAAAAGTAAAAGCAATATGATTGCCAGAAAAAAATAGTAATAGCGATAGCAGGTTTTATTAAACTGCTTATACAAGTATAATTATTAACACATTTATATAAATTGAGTTCAAAAATTGGTTTAAATATACTCCAAATAGAGTTCTACACAGTTTTAAGCACAAACTAACAGATAATATTCCTAGAATTAGTAAACTCATAATAATTTAATAATAATAATAAAATTTAAATATAATTGGCTCACCACCTTGTACCATACTTGTGTTTGGCGTGCCAGGTGCATCGCCCATATTTTGCACTATTGGTATCGCCAAGTACTTTGCACCAGCAACTCTAACTATAGTGTGGGACACCTAAAGGCTTTACAAACTTTAAAAGCTAATAATATTCAATATAAAAACAATATTACAAAAAATAGGCCCTATTTTGTAATTTAGCTAATTTACTACACTTAGCTGTCTTAAATTTCAAAAATCATTGTATATTGTTTCAATTAATGAGTTTAAAAGTAAAGTATTTTTATATAAAGCATAAAAATTTAGCCAAAAATGAAACAAGTCACATGTTTTAGCCTTTTGCTATTGGCTAATTTTAAAATTAATTTTCAAATTAATTTTAAAATATTTTTTAAAATTAATTATTAGCCAATCAAAATGCAAGAATTTACAAAGATATCAAATTTTACTAAGAAATTTTTGAAAATGTGACAAATTCATAATTTCTACCTTTAGGTGTTCTGCACTATAGTTTAAGGGATTGTTTAAAGCTAGCTGTGGTAACTCACTACAAAAAATTTTACCACCATGATTTTTATTTAATGAAACCCAATGAAACTCCTTAGGCAGTGTTGTATATTGGACATGTTCAAACTATGCTTTTTGTTCAACATCCAAAATTGTTCAAAACTGTTCAAGCCTATGTTCAAAACTTAAATAATTAATAAATTAATTTAATAAATACAGTTGTCCCTCCCTATAGTCACACCCCATATAGTCACACCTCTATTTAAGCACCCGATTTTGCACGACGGACTCAAATATAGTAAAAAAACCTCATTATAGTCACAAATCGCTTATAATCACTATCACCATGAAAATTTGATTTTTTAACAATTTTATTAATAAAAAACCCTCATTATAGTCACCAATTTTTAAATAAATATTGTTTATATAATCTGATTGGCCAATTTCCATATTCACGTATATTTAAAATTATCTATGAGAGTGATCCTATAGGCGAAATGTGGAGTGCTTCTATCTAAAACTTTTTTCCCTACTAAGTTATACATGTTCACTAATTAAAAGTTGTAGAGTGTGTCGAAACGCATCTAACGGTGGTTAGATCATCCAAATCGACCTGGTGGATGGCGAGATATTGTTGAAAACGATTGGCCGACTAATAAAAATCCGTGACGGAGATTACATATGAAATCACTATAGGCGAAATGTGGAGTGCTTCTATCTAAAACTTTTTTTCTTACTAAGTTAACGATACGTGCCCACTAATTGAAAGTTGTAGAGCTCATCGAGACGCATCCAACGGTGGTTAGATCATCCAAAGCGACCCAGTGGATGGCGAGATAACGCCGAAAAACGATTGGCTGACTATATAAAATCTCTTATGTAAACAAATATTGTTTACATAGAGATTTTAAATAGTCGGCCAATCGTTTTTCGACGATATCTCGCCATCCACTTGGCCAATTTGGATGATCTAACCACTGTTAGATGCATTTCGACGGACGAGCTCTACAACTTTCAATTAGTGGGCATATATCGTTAACTTAGTAAGAAAAAAAGTTTTAGATGGAAGCACGCCACATTTCGCCTATAGATGACCATAATGAGGTATTTTATTTATAGTCACACCTCTTTACAATCACCAAAATAGGGTGCGACGGACTTGGTGATTATAGAGATGGACGACTGTATATATTTAGATGCTGGATTCATTTTTAAAAAAATTAAAATAAATAATCTTAATAAAATTTTAAGTAATTTTAATTTGAAAAATGTTTAAAATGTTTACAAAACATTCAATGTACTTTACTGTTTTTAGAGTTAGGGTAAAATTAAAACCTATATTGTGCTCAGCCTCACCAGGAGTCTAGACACTTTTGCAGTAAATAACTATCACGTGGTATAGTGTATTTAGATTAACTTTTTGGCTTTATTGTTAAAGTTAAGGTTAGGGTTCATGTATATAGTCTTAGAAGACCACTATCTATATGTAAAATCGCATTCGGACATTTTTATGTAGATTTTAAGACCAATTTAAATACTAGTTACGTATTTTTGCTCTTTTCTTTTTTTTCTTCTTGTACACATGTTTTGTTTTGATATCAAACTGATTTGGGATAATCAAAATTTACATTTTCTGATTAGTTAATTTTATGCACTATGTTATGTTACTACAAAAGTGTCTAGACCCCTGGTCAGAAATAATAATTTTTTGCAAAATACAGAATGCTACAGAATTTGCAAAATTTATCTATTTTTGCAGAAACTGAATTTTATCACAGATAATTAGGGGAGTAACAAAAATCAGGTGATTTTTTAGGGGGGAGGGAGGTAAAAAAATTAAAATTATATATAAGAACCTGACTATTTATATATTAAGAAAGAGAGAGGGGGGTAGGCCTCTGATAAAAAATAATCAGGTAATTAATGACACTGCCCTTACAGAATTGACCTAAAATTTGATCAGGATCCAATCAAATTGTGAGTTTGGTAGAGAGTTTTGGAAGGATAAACAAACACAAAATACAAGTGTAGTTATCAGAAAGCTTCAGAACATTCCAATTTTTGAGTACAAAAACAAAGTTTTTTTATTGCAGAAATTTGCTAAAATTTTATTTTGCAGATAATTACAAAAATTAAATTTAATCACCACAGAATTTGAGTTTAAACATCACAGAAAATTATTGTCTCTGCTCCTGGTGCAGTTTGCATAGCTCACAGACTGTCTACAGACACGTATCAGATCATGTAAGTTTGTATGTACCAAATATCATATGACTTTTGACTATCGAAGTTAAAATTTTTAAGATTTAAACAAAATTTCTTTGCAACTGTTTTGACATAATTTGTTAATTTTTTTAGATCAAATTAGAAATTAATAAAATTAAATTAAAAAAAGTTTAATTGAATTCTATTGAATAGTTGATGAGAAATTTTTATTCAAGTTTCTATGCATCCTAAAAAAATAGCCATAGCAAAAATTTTCTAAAATTTAAATAAAAATTTTTTAACAATTATCTAATTGACATAGTGACATTGTTGTCATAATCACTGGTAAAAATTTTTTAAATTAATTCTATAAAATAGTACAATTTATTTAAAAAACTTTTCATTGAATTCTGTTGAATAGTTGTCAAGAAAATTTTATTTAAAGTTTAGGAAAATTTCTAATACAGCTATTTTCTTAGGAGACAGCAAAAATTTTGAACAAAATTTTTTTGCAACAACTCAACAAAATTTGATAAAATTTTTTTAAAATAAATTTTGCTATTTTATAAAATTGAATTAAAAAAAAGATTATAACTCATTTTCACCCTAGGTGATATCACCTATGTCGGGTGAAGATATGATCACGGGATATAAATAGTGATCATCAACTGATTTAATCAGTCAATTTTTTTTTTACTTTTTGACTGTTTTGATACATTAAACTAGTTACTGACATTTTTTTCTTTTTTCTTTTTTTTTTATAGTCATCGTTACTATAACCGTCACTTGAATTCGGTGTTGTCGTCATTATAGGTGCAGTTGCTTAGATTTGGTCCTGTCATTTTGGCTTTGTTGTTGGTGCCGAAGCGATTTGGGTGTCGCCATTGTTGTTAGCCTAGACGTTGCTACTAGATAATGCTGCTTCTTGCTGGTAAAGCCATTTCTAGCATGCACTTGGTTTTACTATTGACGCGTTATTAAGCTTGGGCTAAGGGCATTTGTTAGACTTGTTGTTTAGGTATTTTTGGACTTGGAATTACTGGGACGTATGATTTCATTCACTTATTGTTCTTGTTTTTTGGTTTTAAACGTGTTACTAACGCTTCTTTCTTTTTCTAGGACGTTTGTGAGTTTGTTGGGTATTCAAAATATATGATTATTACTAGGATGTATGATTTACCACTTATTGTTCTTATTTTTTGGTTTTGAGCGCGTTACTAACGCTTCTTTCTTTTTTTTTAGGACGTTTTTGACCCTTTTTCAGGAAGTATAATTTTATTCAGTTTGTTTGCTTTGGTTGTTGAGTGAACTATATTACTAATGTCTTTTTTTTTTAGGTATTGCATTTTCGTAGTATTTTTGTTATTACCTTTTGCGGAATTGTGGTTATTGGTGCTGACGTTATTGGTAACTTTGTTATTGGTGTTCACCGTTGTCATTGTTGAAAGAGTCTTTCTTGTGTTCTGTTGCATTCGTTGTTGTTCGTTATTTTACTGGTATTAGATAGTTGGTTTGTGTTAAAAGTCGTTGATACCATTGTTTTAACTTTATCACTAGTGTATTAAACTTTGTTGAGTCGTTAGGTTAGGGTTAGGGTATGTTAGAGATAGTTGTGGTTTATCGAATATTTAGGAATGAGAGCGAAGCGGAGGCGACAGCTGAAGCGAAGCGACTACAGGGTGAGCAAAGTGAGCCCTGTCTGTGTTGCTGAGCGTAAGCGAAACAACACAAGCTGTACTGACATAATTTATGTAGTTGATAAATAGTTTAACATGTATTATATATTTGCATGCAGCTAATAAAATTGTTAAAATCATATTATTTAAAAATTATTGCATTAGTAAAATAAATTAAGGCTGTAATACGTACGTCTGTTATGCGTTGATCATGCTAATTACATGATTCGGCTGCGGGCTTCCAACCCGACTTCTGACCCGATTTCCAAACTAGGTGATATTATCTAGGTGCAAGTTAGCAACAGTCTAAAAAAAATTACATTGAATTCTATAAGATAGTTGTCAAAAAAATTTCGGCTAAAGTTTGAAAATTTGTCACAGCTGTTAGAAATCAGAAATTTTCTGAACTTTGAATGAAATTTTCATGCTACCTGCTTAACAGAATTCAATAAAAAATTTTTTAAATGAATTCTACAAATTAATAAAATTGATTTTAAAAAATTCTATCAAATTACATCAGCAAATTTTATATATAGATATATATTGATTACTAACCTGTAAGATATATATCGATACCCATCACCTGTGCTGATTTTTATTGATAGTGATAGTAATCGATATATATCGATAATAATCGATATATATCTGATATGATATCAATTAATAATTATTATATTCACATAATTATGCTTTTTGAACATTTTACAGGTATTTGTAAGTTTTCGCAAGTTTTCGCAATTTAATTATAAATTTTTATTTATTTATTATTCTTATATAAAATTTTAATTTATTAAATATACAATATTTACAAGTTTTCGCTATTTAATATAAAATTTTATTTTTTTATTATATTATATTTTAAATATTACATATATTATATATTATTATAAAAAAAATTACGAAAAAAATAAATCCAAAAAAATGAAACCAAAAAAATTAAAAAAATAAAAACAAAAAAAATAAACTATTATATTCTTTATATTTGCTTATATTTGCTTATATTTGCTTATATTTGCTTATATTTGCTACTTCTTGCAAAGTGCCAGAAAGTTAGGTTGTTTTCTTGCAAAGTTCTGAAAGAAGTAAGGAATAAAAAAATAAAATAAAAAAAAACAAGTAAAAAAAACAAACAAAAAACAAAACTGAAAAAATAACAAACAAAACTTGTAAATATTAAAAAGAAAAAAGAAAAAGAAAAAAAGAGAAAAAAAAAGAAAAAGGAAAAGAGAAGTAAAAGGAAAAGAGAGGGAAAAGAGAGAGAGAAAAAAGGGAAAGAGTAAAAAGAGAGAGGAGGAAAAGGGAAAGAGGTAAAGATCATTCAAAACAGCTTTTTTTTTTAAGTTTTTTGGTACATTTTGTGGAATATATTTTTATAATCTAGGATACATTACCAGTTACAGATTAGATGGGCATAGGAAATTTTTTAAAAAATTTTTTTTGTTTTTTTTTTTTTTATTTGGTGATCTGGGTTGAAATTTTCGTGATGTGGTCAAAACACTATGTAATTGTTAAAGATCTGCTAATTGTTATATATCATTTCAAATAATTATAATTATAATCAATTTATAGATATATATCGATTTAATATAAAAAATGATATATATCGATTATAGATATTTATCGATTTTTATCCAATTAATCAATATATAATGATATTATGATATATATCGATTATAGATATATATCGATTTTTATCCAATTAATCGATATATAACGATATTTTAATTGATATATAACGATATTTTATAATTGATATAAAACGATTAAATGCTATATATCGATCAAGATTTATGTATAAAATTTTTTGATGTAGTTGTTGAGAAAATCTGTACAAAAATTAAAAAAACTTCAATTTAAATAGATTACATATGTTGAGTGTTATGTGATATTTAGTATGTGCAAATACATGTGTTCTGGTACGTGTTTGTTAGTATACGGAAATATTATTTTGATTTAAAGCAAAAATTTTGGGCGATTTTTGTAAAAATTTATTTATTTAGCATTAAGAAAAAATAATGAAAGGCAGCTCTTCTGTAACTCTTACTGCTGATCACTTGTACCAACATACACACAGAAATTCTGAAGTGAATTTACAACAAAAATAGTAGAAAACCTAGGAAAACATATAAAGCAGCAGACAGCTATTATTTAGAGATACAGTTAATTGAGTATCTGCTAATAGCCTCAGAATTTATCACTCACCAAACAAGAACTGGCACTTGTTATTTACTTACTAGAAAGAAGAAGTACTGGGTGGCTCTTTGTTGGATTGAACTATACAGAAAGACTCACTCTCCTTTGTACAAGTGACAACTATTTGGTATTGCTGGTTTCATTTTGAAGAATTTTCAAAAAGTGGGCTGTTTGTAATAGAGTAGATTAACTGTGGAGTATAACCCACTCTATACTGGTGTGGTCTAGACATAATACCATCTCTCGGATTACTAAAATATTATTAATAGGAGTAATTGCCCTGAAATAATACTATTAATACAAAATAGATTATACTCTGGAGTATTATTATATGTATATATATATTTTTTTATTTTATTTTTTTTTTTAAAGAGAGGTCTTTTCTCAGTTCCGTTTATTAATGAAAATATAAATATTATATAGGTAAAATTACAATTTCAAACTATGTGAAGAAGGATAGAGCTACATTACTCTAGGCCTAAATCTTTGCCAGATCGGTCGAGACCTCTGGTCTTATATGTATATTTTTTACTGTATTTCTCCAAAATAAGGTAGTATATTTTCAGAAAAATACGGTACTATAAACTCTGGAGTATTATATAGTGCTTACACTTTGGAGTATGCTCTGATTCATACTTCAGTGTGGTGTGGTATTAAGGGATACTCTGCCAGAGTATGCACTACACCACCCTGGAGCACTCTGTTAACATCCCTACTATTTGGCATACCCTCTCCAAAAGATCAACAGTATTTACACTAACCAAATTGGAAAGGCACCTACCATATTGAATACGTTGTCACAAGTGGTTTGAAAACAAATAACGTGAAATGACATACAAGAATCTTGGAGGAAACCACTAAAAGAAGATTCTAGAATACTATAATAAAAGTAGTCGGGTCATTAGACTACTTAATTTGGTTTAATATTACTGGACCTTGGCCATTTTAGCATAGGGACTCTATTGTTAACAATTTTTATTTGTAAGTCTGGGAGTGCTTTAGAGTGTTCTCCAGCTAACTTTAGGCCATGGATAAAAATCTACAGAACAAAGAAAGACTATAGTGCAGTCCAAGTTTTTTCATTCTTTTAGCTGTATATTGTTTATGTTTTGTTGTTTTATGTGTAACAATTTAATGCTTATAATGAATAAAGAGCAGGGTCTCGGTTATAAAACCTAAAAAAAAAGAAAAAAATAATGATAATCCTGGCTGAAATTAAAATGGTTATTCGAAATATTTCTGCGTCCCTGGTGTCCGTAGACGGTCCGCATAGCTCATCCACAAAAAATTTTCTGGTCATGTGACTTTTGTGACGCAAACCAATTGAATTTTAGGATCAGGTGTAATGTAAAACTCACGCTTTTTATAATTTTTAATAAAAATTACTAATTTGTCTATGAAATCGTCTACTGCGCATTAACAAAAAAATTTCTTGTAAAATTTTGGTATTAGTACACTCTAACCAAGCGTCTAACCTAAACCCTAATCATTCGATTTATTACTTTAATTCTTTCATTTTATTCGATTGATTTGGTTTTCACGTTATACCTGATCTCAAAATTTGATTGGTTTGTGTCACAAAAAATTCACATGACCAGAAAATTTTTTGTGTGTGAGCTACTATCGTCGTGAGATTAGGATGAAGTCACGTTAGGGGTAAACTCATTGATTAATGTTTTTGTGGAAAATCTATAGGCGTTCTTAAAGCCAGTTACATCACGAGATTGGCCAATATGTACCCCGGATCCGTCTGAACAAAACAAAGCGAGATGGAAATACGATTTTACTATATCTAAACCACAGAAATCATGATGTGCCTGGCTTTAAGCGATCCCCTAGTTTGAGTAATTTTAGAGTCGTATTAGAACATTTTCATTATAATTGCATATAAGATTTTTTTTATTATATTATTATTAAAAATGTGCTCAAAGATTTTATATGGCCACATACTGTAGTAAAAAAATATCAAAATATCACGAATTACAGTTGTTGATACCAAATTTCTACAAATTCTATGGTACACAGACATATTGTTTCAAAAAGTGTTTTTTTTCAGGCTAAATGAAGAGGTTACTTACAATTAAATCTAATTTTATTAATAAATCATAATCTATTAGACCTTCTAATCGATAATATATGGTAAAAAAGAAAAAAAAATAAAAACAAAAAAAAAAATAATAATAATAATAAAAATCTGTCATTATTAATTTTTCGTTTTGCATATTTGCATAACATGGTGTTCCAAAATTTCAGTCGGCGGGTCAGATTTTTTTTTAATCTACTGCAAATTAATAAGCTCATGTTCACATATAAGGCAGCGCAAAGCTAATTTTCGGTTTGCATAACATGGAATCAGAAATTTTTGATTTTTTTGGATCTATCGGGTAAATTCCGGAAAATTAAGGCGACACCTGAGAAAAAATTAAAGAGCAAAACGGAATAATTGGCACAATTGGAGTTTTTTAAAATAAATTTTTGAACTAACTTTGTGTGGCCTTATATCTCTATCATTTTAATTCATTGTTTACTTTTCAGAAGTTCCCATACTATTAAATGATATTATTTGCCTTGAATTACAACGTTCATTACCCTCCAACTGAAAATTACAAATTGTGCCTAAAATTTAGAATTGAATTATGTTAATTCTACCCGAGCAAAACTCTTACTAATGCAGTACGAATTTTCATTGGTAAAATCGTAATACAAATTTTTATTGGTCAATGATTTTAAAATTTTATATAATATAAATAGAAATAGATACATAGATCTAAGGCATGCCCTTCTGGAAATGCTCAAAAATTTTTCTGTGCTCTTCCTAGAGTTGGTGTGCAGTTATAATTCTAGTGGTGCACCACTAGTGCACTAACAAATTTTCTGGTGCATGGAGAGCCATCGGGTGCACCATTGTATCCAGTGTTGGGCTCTGGACCAAAAGTCCGCTTTACTGGACTTATAAACTGGACTACTGGACTTATAAATCCAATGGACTATTTATAAGTCCAGTTCCAGTTCAATTTTACTGGACTTATAAGCGAGCCCAACACTAATTGTATCTATTGCTAGTTAACAACTTCATATATATATTTATTTTACCTCCAGAAATATAAATTTACACCTATTACATCTTGTTATGTTGCTCTAAACTTATGTTTCGAGCAAATTCGGAAATTTCTTTACTTTTTAACTTGATCATGCTCGTATTCTATGTTCATTCAATATCTACATCGGAACTCTCAGGTCGGTTGAATTAGCTGAAACTTATCGTTACAGTTAACTTACTGTGATAGGTTACTATTAAGCCATTAGACGAAACATCCTATCCTTCGGAAGTCCCATCTGTAGTAATTCCCATGTCTTAAAGTAAACTCTAATATGATTGGCTCGCCACTTCTGCTCCATATTTATATTGGAGTGCCAGCTAGTGCACCATATTTGGTGTACCATTGGAGTCGCCAAGTACTTTGCACTACCCTCACCCTAGTTTACGCAATTTGGCAAATGACAATATCATAATGTCATATGATAAAAATCATATGTTATAGGGTGTCCAGGATTATGCGATGCTTCACATAATTAGGAAAAGGCATAAAATGCACGTGGATGAGATGTGATTGGTGGAAAGATGTCAGACAGGTAAAAATTCCGAAAACTTCCGATTAAGAAAGTCCGAAATATTCTGAAGATTTCGTATAATTGATAAAATCTATGCATAATTCTGGACACCCTATGTTGTGTGATACAGAATCATATGTCACACTGTATGATAAAAATCATATGTTTTATGATACAGAGTCGTATGTATATGATACGGCCATATTTTATTATATGATACTATCATATGATATTGTAATGTGGCAAGTAGGGTGTCCATGATTATGTGATGCGATAGGTAAATTATGCATGCGATTGAAATCAACTTATGCGATGGATGCGAATTATGCGATTTCTTATTTGGATTTTGTCAATTATGCGAAATCTTCGGACTTTCTGCATCGGAAGTTTTCGGAATTTTCGCTTATCCAACACCTCTTCCGCCCATCACATCTCACCCACGTGCACTTCATGCCTTTCCTTAATTATGCGAAGTATATGCGATGCGAAATTTCGCTTTCGCATAGTCCTGGACACCTTCCCCACCAAAATTTTCGATCACGTGATTCGTACAAAATTTTTTAAGTTCGTTAATGTTAGAGTTAGGGCCTATGTTAGGTTAAAGTTTAAAGATACTAATGGTAATATCGTTCAAGGAAAACTTTTTTTAGTGCGCAGAAATAGCTTTCCTATGCAGATTTTGTGTTATAAGCGATTTTTGATAAAGCGACCGTTTCTTCCTGATCGTGTTATGTTACACCAAGGTGCGTTCGCTATTGGATAATTTCCACATGATTGAAAATTTTGTTGGTGGGATAACTACCGACACAGCATTATCGACACAGCTAATAACCAGCATTAACCTTAACGATACAGCATAGCATGACCAGCATTATATTAAAGTTAGTGTTAGAATATGGCAGAATTAGGAAATTAGATCACGTTTTGCTGTGCTGGTAGCAATTTCCTTTGTTATGCACAAATTTTTCTTTTTAATTAGTATTATTATTCTATCATTGTTTATGTATTTCTTATTTTGGTATAATTTGTGGCATAGTTCGGGTGATTGAAATCTCCCAGTGATGAATTAAAACTCCAAGCAAGGAATTGAAACCTTCAGGATGGATTGAAACCCACAGCGAGGGATTGAAACCCCGAACGAACCCATACTAATTAAAAATATATAGGGGTTTAGTTTCAGCTTATGAAGGAGGAACGATTGTTAACGTTTGTTGATGGTATTTACAGGGGGCTACCATTGCATTGTGGACACTTTTTGGATTGTAATTACACGAAATCGGGTAAGTAACCGCAGCACGAAATTAATGTCACGTGTTCGGTAGATCACACGGTATAACATACTAAAATTTTGTGCAATTTCGTTAGATCGCACAGAAGTTATGTAAAAATTACCACATTCGTGGATTTTTTATTGGTACGAAGGTTCGAATTTTTACATTTTTTTTTTTTTTTTTT
>QKWP01000374.1:186941-268003 GCA_003550325.1 Gigaspora rosea | reverse complement strand
CATAGGAGTCAACAAAATAAGACAACCATCATCTAAAAAGACATCTTATCAAGTATACATCCCAGGCAAACACTATATAACAAAAAAGTACTGCGAAGCCTTCACACAAATAGAACAATTTCTATGGGAATCATACTACAACAATCAACACACAAACAAAGAAACCAACATTAAAATTCTCTTCCCACCCAATACAAATCCAACACAACACCACCCAACATGCACTATCAACTACGGCTCCCCGGCAAGAATTATTAATCTTAACAATACGACATGGCCTTCCCAACAAAAACTCATAATTATCGCACTCATATTCATATGGACAATACTCCCAACAAAAGCAACAACTGTCATCACAACGAATACTATAAAAATAAAAAATCTAATTCAACTCATATCAAAAACACCTAATCATCTAAAAGAACATACCCTAAAGGGAACCTACTATACCACAATCTAAGCTTCTACTTAATCTACGAACTAAAGAACATCAGACACAACTGCATCGTAGACGAACACTTATCTATATCAACAGAACCCACAATAACATTAACAACTGAATTTCAACCATCAAAATTCCTAATAAACTCCTTTCCTATACAATATCACTAACTGGATCAACCATTTACACCACGACTACTTTTAAAAACCACATACAAAGCAAAAGCAATAAACCGATGGCTATCCCAAACAAGAATACACCAATGGCACAAAACAAACAACATTAATTGGAAACTCACATACAATAGTCTCAACATACACAACAGACCACTAGCAAGATCAACTAATTCTAAAGAAGAAAGAATAAAAGCCTTCAAAGTGAAAACATTAACTCACGAACTACCCACCTTACAAACACTCCACAACAGAAACCCAGACATATATCCAAACTATGGATGTCCGCTATGTCTCCAATCAATAGACGATACAACCCACTGGCTAACCTGTCCTAAAAATACAACCACACTCGAAAATATATTACATACAGTCCTAATAAAAATCTTAACCAAAGAAAACGTTCCCCTCCAACACAAAGAAAACTACATTCAAAACTTCATAAAAACATATATCACTAACAATATCCCATTAGCAGCAATAACTACATCCACACTATTCTCTACAGCCAATCAAACCACAGCCATCCGAATCACACCACACTTCCACCATACCATCATCAAGAAAATATACAAGAAAATCTGGACCAAAAATCGAACAGAAATCAACAAACTTACCCCAACAACCACCATTCCCAACAACTCCACTCTAGAAACAAGACTACACCCCACTACTGAAGCACTAAATTTTAACAACTGGACACAATTATTCATTTACAATAACGTATCACCTAACTTAATTAATACATAATCCGGAGGTCTTTGACCGATCTGGTAAAGATTAGGTCTAAAGTAAATTAGTTTTATCCTCCCTTCCCCTATATGAAATGTATCATTACAAAATTTGTATTTTTTTATAATTTCATTAATAAACGGAACAGAGGAAAGACCTCTCTTTTAAAAAAAAAAAAAAAAAAAAAAAAAAAATAAAAAGTAAAAGAAATACCAATATAAACCTACGTCAGATATTATTAATAAAAAAATTTATAAAATACCTAACCCTAACTTAAACTATCCTAAAATGAACCTAATCCTAAAATTAATGAAGTAAAATATTAATTTATATAAATTGTCTTCGCTTTAAACATCCCCTTATTTTTGTGATGATAACTATACTTCAGGTGTCTCGTCTCTTATTGTTATTACTAGGACTCAATGTGTTTTGAGCAGCAAACAATGTAAATCAAGTCCCCAAAAGCTATTTTTCCGAAAGGACATAATACCGACAAAGTTAGTTGGCATTAGCTATAATGCCGACCGATTTAATCTTCTTTGGAAAAATGGCTTTCAGAAAATTGTCCTATAGTTATATAATTTTACGTAAGTTTCAGTCAGGTTTGAAAATTACATAAATTACAAATCGAAATATAATATTATTGAAAGTTTGTAAGAAATCTTTTACCGGTATTACGCTCGGTGCTATAATTTTATATTCAAAGGTACGTCAAAAACAATGAATATTGGCTAACGCTATTCACATGATATCAAAAATTACATGAAATTTTGGTTTCAGAAAACTTGCAGTAATCCTTTCATATCACGTTATAAAGTTCCAGTTTTACGAAAGTTCAGCCGTCATTAATGATTTAATTTAGGACATATTTACATAAATTCAGCCTGCATTATTGCATTATTTGATTTGTAACTCCTCAATCTCTTCAATCACCGTTATTACAAATCACGCAAAATTCAGAAATCTAAAATTACGGTAATTTTAACAACTCTATTTATAGTTAAGGTACAGAGTAAATTATAAATTTACATACCGTACAAACTAGGATTGTTATAACTTACTTGACAACATACAAAGTAAATTACGGTAAGTTTACCTGGGTCAATATGTAACTGGTAAGTTACAATATAGGTATTAAAGTTTGGTCAAATCATATGACAATTTCTACCAGTATTAACATCAATTTGACCCAGCCCCAATGGTTAAACAAATGACCAATTAAAACCAAATTATAGTATAATTTAGGGCAAATTTATAAATTAAGTGAGTTTATACGTATAATAATTTACATACCTTACGACGTAAATTACATGAAATTTAACAAGTCTAGTATAAACGCGCAGGGGCGTTAATTCGAATTTTGGTCCGACTTAAGCTTAATTTAGGCCGAAATTCTAAATTACATCGCATATATGATAGTCAGTAAATCAAACTTCATATATTTTTCATCATGTTATATATAAAAATGACAGCTTTCCAATAGTTCGGCCAGTATTATATTTACAATTTAAATACATGATCAGAATTGTAACTCTTCAATCACTAATATCATGTGTTCAAATTACAAATTACAAGAAAAACTAATTTACCGAAACTTACTCAAAATTACTGTAAAATTACGCAAAATTACTGTAATTTTACATCCCTACCTATAGTCAATACAAAGTTTAGTAAAAAGATTCGGCTATTTTTTTTTTTTAAATTCTGATATACCTAAAAATTTGCTCGTTGCCCCGAAACCTCTTCGATCTCGTTCTAAGAATCATTTAACTTTGCGGAAACTACTTTGCTGTCCTTAGAATTTCGATATAGAAACAGCAAAGTAGTTTCCGAAAGTTAGAAGAGATCTCATGGAAACGAGTAAATTATTAGGTGTCCCAGAATTTACGAAAACTAATCCAGAAATCGGGAAAAATAATTTGTCTAAAATGTGATGAACAATGATTATTATTAGTGTACATAGGATTATCAGGAGTTGAATGAATGTCAATAAAATTATCGATGAAGACAAAATCCAGAGGAAATAGTCAAAGTCACGATTAGATTTGTAAAGATCATATAAACTCCATGAAATATTTAAAGGACATACTTTATAAGCGCGAGATAACGCGTTATTTCGAAATAAGGGATAACTTTTTTGAATCATATCCATAATCATAATAATATTTGAAAAAGTGCTCCAGAACTAAGTTTACTTAGTACCAAATCAAGTTCCAAGCACTTTACTTTTTGGTTTACTTTTTATGTAAGCTCTCATTGAGGGAATGTTACTGAAAACAATTAAATACAACTATGGGTATTCTGCCCTTCCGTTTCCGTGCAATATCTACTGCAGTGCAGAATTTCGATCGAACCTACACCAGATTATCTTCTAAATGCTTAAATGTTATTGTCTATCGCGCAGGGTGGGATGAAAAAACCAGACAATTCTGAAAAAAGCCTTAACCACTCACTGACACCCATGCTAAAAAACCTAGACCCAGATGCTTTGTACAACAAGTCCCGACGGGTCACTTCTATTTCAAAATCAAAATTGTCAGTCGTCCGAAAGGCCATAAAGTCAACTGTGTAATAACTGTAGTTCAAGACAGGTCATCCAAATAGTATATTATAGGGTTGGATAGAGCGACCAAAGTCGGGTTTTAACAGAAAAAACAGAAATTAATTACTTTATCTGGGAAAAAACCGCTCCCATTTAACTTACATACGAAATCATACAACAAATCAATCATACGCACTCGTGATCGATTCGAGACATAATGTTACTCCGATATTTTATATCGGGCAGCTAATTGTTGAGATGCGCGTTTATTTGGGACACCCGAATTACCGCTGTTTTCATAAATTCTCTGTAACGCGCGTCTCAATAATTAACCGCTCGATACGAAAATACCGGAGCAACATTTTGTCTCGAATCGTTCATGAGTGTATATTAATTATGGAAGTTAATCGGTCCTTTGGAATCGAGTCCTAACCGATCCTGGCAAATTCTTTCAAGGATCGGCAAGGATTCGGTCTTTAAGTCGCATGAAAACAAATATATACGTTTATATATGTTTTCATGTGATTTAAGAATTTGAGTCCAGTGCTATAATTCTATTATGGGAATACTAGAATACGAAGGACAAATCAAAACTTGAGTTAATAATATTCAGGACTTAGTTAAAATCGATCAGTTACGTGTCTGGGTAAGACTCCTTAAAGATAAAGAGTCGCAACTACATCCAAGACAATAGACCCAATATCTTTTAACAAATAAACTGGATCTAGGTTACTCGGATCATTTAAGATGACCCAGTTTATAATCTTGCAAAATAGAAGTGTAAATTTTATATCCATTCACTCTCTACTGCAAAAAGATGACATGATTTTACAGTTTAAATTCAATAAATTTTAAATATCATACAAAAGAAAATTGTAATTAAAATTTTTAAAATTTTTACTTTTTTTTTTTACAATAATATAGAATTTTTATACTATGCACTACATAAATTATATAATGTACAGTACTAATTTGAATTAAATTAATAACGTGTGACCTATAATGTAAAGATTTAAGCTTGTTATTCTTGGTTATTTTAGGATCAACATAATTACATGACTCAACATAAAGGGATCAAATGTAGTATAGCCTACATCAATTAATTACATAACATGAAAATTTATACAGTTGAACCTCTCAAAACCGATCGATCAAAATCGATAATTTATCATATTAATATGATAAAATTTACAAGTTCTTTGATTATTTCGGTTTTGAAGGCTCAATAGTACAAATATATAATGGGAAGTTAATAAACTTTTGTTGAAAAAAATATTTTAAACAATAATGTATAATACAAAATAACATAAAAGTTAAACGCGACGCATCTTTTAAAATGACTTTTTGTTTTTTTTTTAGACTATAATGTTCATAGGAATTAAATTTCACCACGATTACGAAAAATTTTGTCAGATATTTTTACGAGGAATTATGAACATAATGCTCTCCAAAAATATTCGGCCAACTAACGAAAGAAGAACTCTTTTCAGGTTGTATAACATCAGTCTTATAAGAATTATCTGAAGGATTTATTGTAACCTGAGCAAATGTTTGGAGTTCGTGATCGCTTTGTTCTGAATAATTAGGGTTACTAGGTGGTGGAATTGTAGGGGGAATGTAGTAACAACATGGAAGGAATATTGCTGCTTTACGATTTGAACCAAAAATAAGAAATAAAAGTACACCACTAAAATATAATATAAACAATTGTATATAACTTTATCAGTAAATTATTCAATATAAACTTATTTTTGAAATAGAGACTCACAGTAATGCAGTAGAAAATGCCAATATATATTGTAATATAGGACTGCTATCATGATACATAATCATTTTTGGGATAAGTGTGGCCATAAGAAAGATAGTACTAATAGAGCTAAAAACGCATAAACGAACAGAATGACCTAGTTTTATCGCTGTGGATCTATTTTGATGGCTAGAAAAAGTTTTCCATCGTTTCCATAAAATATAACCAGAGTGACCTAATATATAAAATATAAACAATTACATTATTACATAATAATAAATATTAATAAATATTATTAATAAATGAAAATAATACAACAGTATATTCCCCGATCACTATCATTGTATCAAGATCAAAGATCACGGGTAAATTAATTAATAATACCCTGATCCGTATCAGGTATATCAGGTATGTGAAACTTCGTTTCCGTTAATCCTCAACAGATCAGGATATTATAATTACCTATTTTACTAACATGACATAGGTATCGAGAGTCCAGTTAAAATCAGATTAGGTATCACGTATCCATAATACCTTCTATCATCAAATACGCCTACGCACATATATAAAGAAACCGTAGTACCAAAATTATCAAGATTTTTCTCTATTATAATTGAAGCAATTGAATTACAAATAGTATATAGCCAAACAGTTCCTGACACGTAATAAAGACACTTTTGTTCAATTCTTAAATCTCCCCGGACCAACGCGTACCATAAATAAAAAACTTTTAAATTGAAAAATATGAGCATCCATAATATATTGTATTAAACAGATGGAAAATAAAATAAATATAATAAACAATATTATCTATTGCACCGTCTTACTATCTTACTATCTTACTAACATAATATAAGCTTCAATCACAGATAATTTTTCTTGTGTGAGATTTGTGAGACGGTGTAAAGGATAGTATAACCCTACCTAATACTACAGGAAATATATGAGTCGGAAGGAATAAAAATGAAGTAAATTTCT
Source organism: Gigaspora rosea (assembly GCA_003550325.1). NCBI lineage: Eukaryota > Fungi > Glomeromycota > Glomeromycetes > Diversisporales > Gigasporaceae > Gigaspora > Gigaspora rosea. Next base: position 261,389 of record QKWP01000374.1, on the reverse strand, counting down.
GACATATTATACATAATAACGAATGGACTCCTATAATGTTTAAATCATCACCAAACATTAAAAGGGGTAATAATCCAATTAAATTAAATAGAAATGCAGATATGAATAATTGAAGTAACGTCGTGTGCGAAAATTGAGGTGTTGAAGTTAATAAAGCAAAGACAAGTACACCCAAAAGAAAGATGCTAATAAATTGTAATACTATATAAATTATAGTACTCAAATTATATAATGGCATTGTTGAAAACCTCGAATGTCTTAAAGAGATGGGAAAATCTCCTAGGATATCCAGTATTCAAACTTATGAATATACATGCTATTTAAACAAATTTTACAACCAGATAACGTTAATAATTATGAAATAAGTAACTTGTAACTTAAATGTTGTTCAAATTTTTAGAAAGATGATCCTGTAACCAAACAATTGTTCTTCATATCGGGTAATTCCTACTAATTCCTACATTCGAAGCATCAATAACATGCAAGATCTCACCAATTAAATTACAATGATACAAGTTTTTAACGATAAATAATGCTGCAGAATTTTCTTAAATTCACAAGTACCGGTGCTTATAGTAGTAGTACGTACTGTACGCAAAATGTTCACAAATCTCGTCATATACAATAAGAAATAAGTATATATATTTTTTATTCTTATTATTAATAATAAATAACATTAAAAAAAAATTCTACTGATGAAATTAAAGTTTGCAAGTATCGGATTTACTAATTTCCGTATAAAAACAAATAGTGAACTCACATGATTTAAAGTGTCAATTACTCTGTCAAATAATAACTGCCGAATGATCACGTTATCGTGTGATGACATAATATGTATGTCTCATCCATTTCATCCATTTCATCTATGACCGTACTACCTTCCGAATTTTTTTTTTTTGTTTTTATGGTAATTTATAATAATTTATAATAATTTATAAAGTGTAATTGATACGTACGTTACAATCCAATCAATCAAATCGAATCAGTCAGTGCTTATATAATATAATTAATTTTGATTGGTTAATGCTGTATAATCAATTATAGTTATCATATTAATTAATTAAATGAATTCATCAAAATCTAGGATTATAAACTTTAAATTCCGGAATTCTGTATAGGGATCGTAGTATATATATATATGTTATTAAATTATGTATAGAACTTTATATAACATAGTAACTTTGTTATCCCTATTGTATCTAAAAAAATTTTTATAGCATTAATATTAATAAAAAATTTTTAGATGATATGAATAATACTGTAATATAGTAATAAAGCTAGATAAATGCTCGCATTATCTATTATTTAAGTTATATTTTATTAGTAATCAAATATTTATTTACAGTAAACCATTTGTAGTCTTAAGTTATTTCTTGGCATTCTTTTTTTTTTTAATCAATATGATATAAGCGCAGATTGTGAACACTTTGAACACTTTAAATGGTTTACATAGCAGATAGTGTTATTAATTTATTCGAGTCTGTCTATTAACTAATAAAGATAAAATAATTAAATAATTTAAATTAAATTACCAAGAAGTTTTATATTACGTTACTTTATAATGTAAATAAATTATTTGTTGAATAGAACTTTTGAATCGAATTTTATACAAAATTTCAATTAAACTAAATCCCTGGATTAGAATAAATTCATCTTGCATGCAAAATTAATTGTCGGCATGCGTACACGCCGATAATGCAATCTTCTATTTTACTAATGAAGTAAAATATTATTAAAAATTCTCATATTTATATCTGATATAGTATAGTTTACGTCATTACTGGTTTATTGATTTCCGATCAGAATTGATGTTGTTTTGCTGTTTTCAAAAATTATCAAGATTTAATCTTTTGTAACTTTCTACGTGTTTTTTTTTTTTTAACTTTTGTACTATTTGTACTATTTTTTTTTTTTTTTTTACTTTGGTTTGTTGACACTAACTTCCGGATTACCCGAATGTTACAAATGAATTGGACTGTAACACAAATTATGTGCAGAAAAGTTTATATCTTGTGCAGAAACTGATTTTTTAACATCTTGGTCAAAGTTTAGTAATAATTAGACGATATGCTGTTACGGCTTATGTTATAACTAGTTACGACATACTTGAGGTTTAGGTCGCAATCATATTATCCCTAGATTAGAGATGTGCTGTATACAGTATGTACAGTACGTATGTGTAGTGTTATACATTCTAAATGACCTGAACTTACCTTTTTCCGTTTCTATCCTAACATTGTCCAAACTTTACTTATGAAACTATATCGAAGACAACAAATACTGTATATGTATAATTAAATTCATACATCTTTTTTTATCGACCAGCCTTAATTAAATTTGAGCTAATTGGCATTTGTAATGCCCTGATCAACCGTCCTGTGTACAACACTGCGCACATATAAAAATCTTCTGATTATCAATCGTTCACAGTTATTCTTTTAAAAATGTAACATTTCACAAATAAAAAATAAGAATTTATTTCAAAAAAAAACGTTAACATATGTTATGCCCCTAACAATAAAAGTATTTAGGTGAATTTCTATTGTGTATATATATATATAATTATTCAGCTTCCTAGGTTACATAGTGTTTGCCAAATAACATGTACTTACTAAATAAACCATTATATTAACCTTTTGAAAATAATCAAAACGGTCTACTAAGCTAAGAAGACGGTTTAAATATGAAATAATCAATAAAATAGAGTTAATATTAAAAAACAATCATAATTCGGTTGAATGATTGTCACCTTTTAGTTTATATAAGGGAAGTGCAGGAAATCACGTAATTTTTTAGGGAGAAGGGTTAGGCAAACTATCACGTCCTATATAGACTATATAATTAAATAGCCAATAATATTAAAGCATTATATAACTATTATAAAATAATCAAAAAAATATAAAAAAATTATTAATCTCCGGCTACAATTTTTCAACAACCATTACTCCAAATTGGATGGAATTTTTACTATAGATATAATATTGGGTTACAACATATTAAAATTTCACGCAATTTGGATTAGAGGTTCTTGAGAAATTGCTTAATAAAAACTATAAACAATCTTTAAAAAATTGCCAATGATTTTTATATAATTACTCAAGAACTACTAAATTCAAATTGTATATAATTCTAATATATTATAATCCAGTATCACATTTATCTTAATAAAAAATTTTATTCAATTTGAATTAATACAGTACAAACCATTTTAAACTAGCAACTTTTTTTAAAAAATAACCAAATTTAAAACAAAATACTAAATTTGATTTGTTATTTTTAAAATTTTATTATGATTTTAAACCATTTTATTATATTTTTATATATAAGTAGCTTATTAATAACTTTAAAAGTATTAGCATTATTAAAATTTTATTAAATTAAAAAATAAGGTATTTACTTTAAATAAATGGTAGTGATGATCACTAGTTATACAGAGTGGGTATAAAGATAAGTTATTTGATTTTTTTTTTGTTGGTTTGTTTTTTTTTATTTTAGTACAGTACTAAAATTTATTCTTGTTCTTTTTTTAGTTTCAGATTATTGTCCATTTTATTGGTGTGCTTTTCTCATCATTAGTGCCATTTAGTTCTTGTTTTTCATAATGTAGTTTATATTGTTAGTTCAGTAATTTGCTTCCATCAATAGTGCTGTCCAATTTGGTGTTTTTTGTGAACAGTTTTTTATCATTCAGTTTGGTGCTTTCTTTTTTGTTGTTAGTGTGATCTAATTTAGTATTTCCTGTGATGTGGTTTTTTCTTTTAATAGTAGTAGTTTAGTTTGCTTCTTTATTTGGCTTTGATAGGTGTTTCTTTTTTGTTACTAATTATTCTTCTTTCTTCATTTAGTTTGGTATTATTTTCCTTTTTCTATTATTGGTATTGTTCACTTTGTTGCTTTTTCTTCTATATTCTTTTGGTGCATTATATGGTTTTTTTCATCTTTAGTATCATTAGTTTGAAATCTTTTCATTAATAGTGTGCTACTGATATTTTTGTTTTGGATATTGTTTAGTTTATCACTAGTGCATTACCTTTGGCATTGGGTTTCTCAACTGTATAGCTAAGCATTCATTTTTGTTTTGCTTTTAGTTGTGTGTTTGTGTATTAATAATTTTTTTAATTTTAGAATAGGTTGCTATCATTATGCTTTTTAATGTATTACTGGATATGTTTATTATTAGTAGCAGTTTTTTTTATATTGTATTTATTAGATTTGAATATTTTTTGATTTTTGATATAGTTGAGATTTAGTAGTTAGAAATTAGCTTTAAAGTTAGAATTAGGGTTAGAGTTAGGGGAGGACCATTTATTAGCTGATTAGGGTTTCACTAAATAGCCGACCCCTACCCCATCTAAAATTTTTTAAGCATTTAATTGGTTAAAAGTTAATAATATATATTAAATATTAAATAACTTGTAATCTACTGGTCTGTTTTGAATGTTTCAACTACCAAAATGCTTGTCTCAATAAGATGATTCTAACAAGCCCAAAGTCATCAAAAATCCAATTACAAAATTCCAAGATCATTTAACATTGTGTAATTTTATTAGTAATTTTTAATTACTAAGTAAATTTTTTTAATATTAAATAAGTTTTGATTTACCAATCCATTTTGAATGATTAAACTACCAAAATATTTGTCTTAGTAAAATGATTCTAATGAGCTCAAAATTATTAAATTCTAATCATAGAATCCCAAGATCAACAAAAATTTGTAATATATACAATTATATAATATTGGAGATGATGCTAAAATCAGATTATGCTAAAATTCATATGATCTATGTATGCAACGGATTTTCTAAAATTTCTGAAAATCGTGTAAACAATCGATTTACACTATATCGAATGCTATAGCTGATCAGTTAGAGTGAGTTGATTCTATATACCTATATACTGGATAAATTGCATCTTGATATTTATATATAAAAGACCTTCTAACTGTATCAAAAAGGTGACCCTAACCCTAACCCTAAACACAAGGTATATTTTTTTTGTTAATGATTTTATAAGCGCTTTTTGGCTTGTGATTAGAGTTAGAGTTAGCTCTAAACACAAGGCAAATTTTTTTTTTGTTAGTAGTTTTATAGGCGCTTTTTGCCTTGTGGTTAAGGTTAGGGTTAGGGTTGCCTTTTGATACAGTTAGAAGATCTTTTATATATAGATATCAAGAATATAATTTATGTAGCATATAGACAATTATAGCATTCTATATAGTATAGATCAATTGTTTAGAAATTTTAGAAAATCCAATGATATGTAGATCACGTGGATTTTAGCATCTTCTGATTTTAGTACCGTATTTTCCCGAAAATAAGCTACCTTTTTTTGGGCAAAAAGTTACACAAAAATTCAGGTAGCTTATTTTCGGGTAAAATCAATTTTTGACCGATCGCGGAAAGTTGCTACATAGTAAAGTCTAAATTTTACTATGTAAATCGATTAAAAAATCGATTAAGTAACCTTGTTTGGAAGATCAAAATACACTTACTCTGTAATTTTCATTAAGATCGGAGAACTTTTTATTATTTAACTTTTAATTTTTACGTTTGACGAATATATTTTTTTAAAAAATTTTAATTTTTTCGCCAAACGTAAAAATCAAAAGTCATTTAATAAAAAGTTCTCCAATATTTATGAAAATTTTATGGTAAGTGTATTTTGATCTGCTGAATAAGTTTACTTAATTGATTTAATCGATTAACTTAGTAAAATTTAGACTTCACTATGTAGCAACTTTTTCAATCGTAGGGGTAGCTTATTTTCGGGTTAAAGACGTTTTGGAGTTTTTGACCAAAAGAGAGGGTAGTTTATTTTCGAAGGTAGCTTATTTTGGGGAAAATATGGTATTATTTCTGACATATAATATATAAACTCTAATTTAATTATTAATTGTTTATAAAATGGGCCAACTCTTTCTGATGATCCTTTGCACCAAAACTTCCTATAAAAACCGGCCTATGAAAATTTTGTAGTTAGTATTTTTATACATAACAAAGACTCTATCTAGAAGCAACTTGGATACAGGACTTCAGATTGCATATGAGAAAACTGAAATAGAGTTGAAAAAGATTTTCTTGTGGGTTTAGTTCTCTGGGTAGAAGGCTTCGTTGTTATTGAAAACGTAGTAGGGATCAAAAAATGTGAAAGTTTAAATGGAAACATACTTTTGGTTATCTATACTATTCTACAAAATGTAAAATTTATACTCTTTACAAGTTTTGGTACTTCTGCTATCTCTTTTTGGTTTTTTCAAAATTTTGCCAAAAAGTGAGCAATTCGGTTTAACCCATCCAAAAGATCAGCAGTGTTTACTCCTTCCAAATTGGGAATACATCTATTTAATCAAAATCAAATCACAAGTAAAATTTTGAATCCTGTAAAATAAACTGTGATACATGAGATGTTTTGGTAGAAAATTCGAAATAAAATTTCTTTCTAGATCTTTCTTTTAGGGGCGTGCTATTTATTATGTGATTTTGAATGTGGATACATGGGTCGGGGTAGTGATTACATCTATATATACTATATATAATATATATATTAAATTACGGGTTTACTAAAATGCACCTATGGTGTTGAATACCATATTACACAAAACTATTAGAATAGCCAATCAAAATTTAAGATCAGGTGTAATATAAAATTTTGTTCTTTTTTGTTTATTTTTTAAAAAAACATACATAACTTAAAATTTTGCTTATAAAACTGCCTTTGGGGCTCTAATAAAAAAGTTCCTTGCTAAATTTTGTTATCCCTTAGATTGTAGTAGAACACAGGCAAATTTGCCTGCGTTTTTGCACTTTTTTAGCTCTGATTTACTTTTTTAAAATACTAAAATAATTAAATAAAACTTTGTACAATTATATTTGAAAATAAGGATTACTTTTTTGCAAAATTAGTTTTTATATTATAAGAAAATAAATTATAGTTACATATAAGCTGAAAATAGATAATTTTAAGAAAAAATTTTTTTAAAAAATTTTATTACAATTTTTCTGCGATCTTATTTAGTTTTAGTTTTAGAACTATAGTTCTTAAGACAATATTGTAGTTTATATAAAGGATGACAACTTTCATTATTGCAACTTTAATGATTTACTTGTAAAAATTAAGACTTGTATTAGAAGTAAAGATTTTTTTTATAGACGGGAACATATAAAATCTAAAGAAAAATTTTAATAGTAAAAATGCCAATACAAGAACTTTAAACATTTATTATATTAAAGTTTTCTAATGATTTTAAAAAAAATTTATAACAAAGTTACTAAAACAAAACTCAAAGAATATTTTTTACTTAGAAAAGATATGACTAAAATCAATATTTAAAATTTTATTAAAAATTTTAAAATACGCAGGCAAATTTGCCTGTGTTACAATCTAAGGGATAAACTATGCCCCCTGCCCTATCCCAGGTCTCATCCTAACCCTAAGGTAATAAAAATTTATTTTTTGTTTTATAAAAGTTTATTTTTTTTTTTTGTTACACGAATTTGCAAATCTAATTTACCTATGGTGTTCAACACCATAGGTACATTTTATAATTACCGTTAAATTATATATGGTATATAATATATATATATTATATTTATATTATTTAATATTAAGTAACTTTTTTCTATTGGTCCGTTTTTGGATGATTTTACTACCAAAATGTTCGTCTCAATGAGACGAACGATTCTAACAAGCCCAAAATCATTAAATTCCAATCACAGAGTCACAAGATCATTAAGGTTTTGTATTATTATATATATAAATTTTAATATATATATATAAAATAATGCAAAACCAAAGCATGCATCCTTGGCGCAGCTAGTATACATTAATAACCGTGTACTTATCCCCTGGCTCGAGTACAGGCTGCAGCATTGTATTTTAAAAAGAGACCAGTACGATAGATTACAGAGCCTGATTATGATGATAATAAAGAATAAATCAAACATGGCCTCAATAGCTGCGAGCTCAATTTTTTCGCACAGAAATCTGGTGGGCTTAAGAACATTATGGCAAAACCAAATGGCACATCATATTACGGAGCTTAGAAAGCATTTGAATAACAAGGGTGACTTAGGCAAAGCAACTTGGCTAAGAATGCAACAAGTGCAGCTTGATTGCAAAAGTGGATCATGTATCACAACGCTTGAGCTACCAAGACTGGAAGCAGTTAAACTCAAACATAATCTTGCCTACAAAATTTTAACAGAGGCAAAGAGAATGAACCTTAACTTGCGCTCGGAGGAAATAGAGAAGAGCTTACAGTTAGCAGAAGAAGGAACAGAAATTGCAAGTCTGTTAAATCAGAAGGCCCTAACTAGCTTCTGCCGGGAGAAGAACATGAGGTTATTCTTTCTCGAACAATTAATTGATTACACAGGAGGTATGCTGGGTACATGGAAACAGCTCAAAAAAAGTAAAAAGCAAAATGCAGCAGAAAGAAAACTAGCATGGTTTGCAAGAATAGAAGAGCTAGTTCTGATGGAGGCCGGTAGCAGAAAACTAAAGGTGCCTTATGAAATAAGTGGGTTTAATATGCTGAGTCCTTTAATTCCACTATCCAAAATAAGCGAAGACAAGAGAATAAAAGACTGGGTCCTCGTGAAGACAAGAGAAGGGCACGAAATAGGAAGAGTAGCTCAGAAAAATTTTAAAAGGCATCTGGTAATCAAGCACTGGCAGGCCAAAAAAAGAATGCGTGACAGTAGCCTAGTTATCAATAGATGTACGGGATGTGAACTCAACCAGGTAGATAAAGAGAATCACGAAGACTCCTGCTTAATAGAAAAAGGTCAGAAAAACAGGAGTATTGCATTTGACGCAAAGTTAGTTGAAATGGCGCATTCGGATGACCATAGCTGGTATATCACAACTCCACTAAGTTACTTTACGAATGTTATGATGAGTAATAGAAGGAAAATAGATACCACAAGTACAGAAGCAAACGAGCAACAGTTTGAGAGTATTGTAGTTTCCACATTGGAAAGAGAGCTGATTAAAAGCTCTCTTGAGAACTCTGAAACAACGAGAAAACTTATTGAAATCGTACAAGACCTCGTACAGCGTAAATCAATTTGCTTTTACACTAATGGTTCACTAATAAACAGTGAGGAGGATCCAGAAAAGAGAAGAATGGGCCTCGGTTGGGTAGCCATAAAAAGTGAAAATGAAAAAGTACCCAAGCAGGTGATTGCAAGATTTCAAGGTGCAATCAGAGACTGGCCCTCTTCTACTAGAGCAGAACTTGTGGCTATATGGTCGGCCTTACTTGTCGCACCATCAGAGGCAGCAATCACTATATGCACAGACAGTGCAGCAGCAATTCAGGCGATTCAAGCAGGCATGACAAAAGGGAAAAATAGTGAGATACTAAAAAGAAAAAATCTATGCCTGCTAGAACATATAAACAGATTGGTTCAGATTAAGAAGCTAAAGCTAAGACTTCGAAAAGTTAAAGGACATAGCGGAATCCCTGAAAATGAAGAAGCTAACAAGTTAGCTAAGGAAAGTGTATTAGGCAACAGAATTTTATCACCCAAATGCCCATAGAACAAGGGGCATGCACCGAGTTGAAATGGAAAAACATCAGAGTAGACGACAGAACGAGAAGCTTTATTATACAGCTCACGGAAGTCAGTATAGATATAGAGTGGTCATGTTTGAGAAGCATCACGAAATGGGTAAATGCAGAAGAAGGGAAAGATATGGTAGTATAGAAAGAGGTATGGAGGGATATCGGAAAAGTTAAGGGACAGAAGTGTAGAAGTAGTATAGAGAACAGAGATTGGATTTTTAAAGTTAAATGTGTAAATAATTTGCTACCAACATTGCATGTATTAAATAGAAGAAATAGTAGTATATATAGCGATAGTACTTGTATTATTTGTTGAAGAGAAATGGAAACTATAGACCACCTAGCTGAATGCTCAGTGTTACAGCCGCTTTGGGATACTCTTGAAAAAGAAATAAGCGAACTCATCAAAAAACTGGCAGAGCTGGATGGGAAACAACTAAACATAACAACCGTAAGGGACACGGTGTTCGGAGTACAACCGAAGGAAAGTGCTACCATAAGGAAAGAATTAATGCGAGTTCTAGTGACCAAGTCAGTCATAGAGGCGATTGATGGTACGACCGGATATACGGGCAAAACGACGAAATACATTCAGGCTATAGTTAAACGGTTCAAGAAGCAGTTACACAAGCACATCTGGAGCTTCCGTTGCGAACTGTTAATGGACTGAGAAAAGACTAGAGGTATATCGAAAGAGGACAAAAGACATAAAAGAAGAAGAAGCAAAGGGACAGAAGAACAAGTCGCAGCAGGAAAGGAGAATAAAAGACCTTGCAAAAGAATAGAAACTGAAAGTAGTCAAGAACGGAAACTAGAGAAAAAGAAAGTGAAAGAAGAGATCGCAAGAACAAAGGACAATATAGTCGAAAATTGGATAGTATGGGGAAAGAAACCAGCATGGTCTTCTTTGCTCAAAGTTAGACAAGTAAATGATTAAGCATTCTTGACAAGGCATACAACGGCCAGTTAATGATCATCGGGAGCTAATCTTACAGATTACAAAATTCTTAGCAAGTTAAGAATCCGAAGTGAAACAGAAAGTTGTTTTGGCAGGTCGCATTGGGCATTAGCTTGGTGAGTCGTTATTAGATAGAACATAAGACAGGTAGAATATACATTAGTATAATTTACTTTGTAGTTCAAATAATTAATAAAGACAAGACTGCTTAAAAAAAAAAAATAAAATAAAATAATGCAAAACCTTAGTGATCTTATGACTGTAATTGGATTTTAATGGGTTTGGGCTTGTTAGAATTGTCTCATTGAGACGAACATTTTGGTAGTAAAATCATCCAAAACATACTAGTAGATCAAGAGTTATTTAATATTATATATATTTATATAATATATTATATATATTAGTCATAATATTAACCAATTAGAATTGAGATTAGGGTATCACACCATACATGGATGGGGTGGCTATTAAGTAAAAAATATTATGTGATAAATGGCACGCCCCTTAGGCAGTGTTGTTACTTGGACGTTTTTGTGACATTTTGGACATTTTTTCAAATTAAAATTACTTAAAATTTTATTAAGTTAATCTATTTTAATTTTTTTTACCAATGAGTTCAGCATCTAAAAAAATATATAATTATATATTTTTTAAATTACTTTATTGATTAGTTAAACATGGGACATAGGCTTGGACGATTTTGGACAATCTTGGACGTTGGACAAAAAACATAGTATGGACACGTCCAAGTGACAACACTGCCCTTAGGTGTAGTTTTTCCTTTTTTCTCTATTATGTATATAATACTTAAGCAGATTTTGCTGTGCAGTATTATAGTTTTTATTACTACAGTCGGACCTCCATAAATGCAACCTCCATAAATGCAATACCTCCCTAAATGCACATTTTTTTCTATTCCGTAAGATGTTATTAGTGATAAATGCACGTTCTATATTCTGTAAATGCACGTTCTCTTGAATAACATTTTATATTACACTAACCTCCCTAAATGCACGTAGCCAATCAAATTTTAGTATTTAAAATAGGTTATACAGTTTTTGTATATGTTACACAAACTTGATGATCAAATTTTTAAAGCTGCAATTTAATTGGCTCACTCTAAATGCAAACCTCCCTAAATGCACGTTGTAAGCTTGTCCCTTTGAGTTGCATTTATGGAGGGTTGACTGTAGTAGTATTAGTATTAGTATTAGTTTTAGTATGAGTATTAGTATTAGTAGCTATTTTTCCTTTCTTTTTTCTTATTTTTTTTAGATAGGATTAGTCAGTTCTGTCTTTTGTATAGGTCTTTTCTTCGTTTTTTTTATCTTATATCTTTTTTTTTTTGTTGTTGTCTTTGGTCTTTCATTTAGGTTCGAAATTATTTTCTTTCTTTTTTTTCTATACTCTTTTATTTCTTTTGTATCTTATTTTTTTTAAGTAGTATTATATAGATAGTAGTACATGATATTATTATCTGACCTCACTATTGATGCTAGGTAGAAGGGATTTGAAGAGAAATCCTATAAACTTGGCAGCACTGACGTTGAGACTCCATTTTTCTAGGATTAAAGTGTAACAGGTTGCATTTGGACGCTCATAGAAGTAGCCAAATGATGTAGACCTATATATTAGTTAGGAAATTAATTAGTTTATAGTTGTAAACTATTACAGGATTAATAAACTAGTTAGACTCTAATGAGACCATCAAAGATTAAAAAAAAAAAAATTGTTTATAAAATACAAACCTTTGTCGAACTTGAAATTCTGTGATTAGAATTTAATAATTTTGGGCTTATTAGGATTGTCTTACTGAAATAAACATTTTGGTAATTAAATCATTAAAAATAAACTAACGAATTAAAAGTTATTTAATATTAAAAATTATATATATATATTTTTTTTTTAAGGTGAGGCCTTGCTTATATCTTTATTGGGTAATTTATATAAGTAATTACATATAGTATATAAAAACTTAAATTGTACAAGGACAAATACATATAAATTAAAAAAATTCTTTCACATAGATCACTAAACCAAAATTGGAGCTATAGGAAAACAACAAAATATATTGTGAAAACCTAAATAACATCATAATTATAGGCCTCACGGCCTAAGCTGTGTCCATTAAAATACCTGGTTCCTATTCGCATTCGTTCAAAATAACTAAAAGGAAGGGAGACAACCTATTCCTTACACCTCTTGTATTTTCGAACCTCCTTCCAACAATGTCCTCAAACCAACAGCTACTGTTACCAATGGAGGGCCTCTAACAGACTTCACTAGAAGATATCCAAACTAGTATCCTTGAATTAATCACTGCTCCAAAAACTCATGTTGCTAAATGAACAAAAAATCACCACTAGCCTTCACCTACTTTCACTCTACCCACCATTTTGTCATCTGAAAAATCCCCTAAAAGTGGTGAATTTAGCTTACCTCTAGTAAATCAATCAATGACGTCATTGGAACAAACAACAACAACAAATATAGGAAACTCGATGATCATATCAGAACCCGAACTGGTTCCTATATCACCAAATATGAACAACATATATCACGTAATGGAAACTACCACAGAACTTAACCCTACTGAACTAGTTACTAGCCCCAACACTTGGGCTGACCCTTCTGAGGAATATTGGACAAGCACCGACTACAAACTCGACCCTAAACAAATAATAAACGACGTCCAACTGGATGCTATGGAAATCGAATCAAATACTACTATTGAGGCAGATACTGTACCAAAGAAATTATATGCCGAGTGCATGCACCAAACAAAAGGCCACCAACAGACTGGGTAACAGCAACTCTAAAAATAATTGCAGATAAAAGACAACTAACCTTCAATACGGATACATGGCATTATGAAGCATTTATTAACGCATTCGACTCTCAGAATAAATTACGAGAATTTTTGCTACATAAATTACAAACAAAGCCCACTAAAATTAATATCCCACCCATGATTACACAAAAAATTCAATACTTGGACATAGCCTTCTTCAAATCATTCTCTCGAGACAAAAGAATTGCTCCAAAACATCAAATAGAGTTTGAAGCACTTTATGAACTAGTATTGAAAAAATTTCGCCGCCACAATGATACTAGATTTGTCAACAAAACAAATAGAAACCAAATTTACGAAAAACTAAGAACCAAGCTGGCCATAGATTACTTATGCAATCTCGATTTCCTTATGATAAAACCTCACAACTGCACTCAATATATTTACTACTGTCTTAACTTAGCAAAAATTACAACGAAACTTACATTTGAACAAACTCGTACATGCCTATTTGCAGTACATGAGGAGATCCTTGTCCCCTCCCAGACTGGCCACATGAAATAGATCCTACAATAGCAGTAGCGCTACCATACTCACTCCCTCTGACAAACAGAAGAAATACTAGAGCTACATTAACTGTCTTATGAAAAGTTTTTAAATTTAGCCAACTACCAGATACCTACTTTGACACCCCCATTCAACCATTACCCGATGATATACAAGACCTACACCCAGCCGTCTGGGACCTATTCTCCATCACAGACTAGAATGCACTTAAAAAATTAAGCAAATATAGACAAACACTAAAGGCCTACTATAAATTTGATCAGATACTCCCCAATTACTTCTCACTCCCACTAGCAAAAGAAAAATTACCAGTTACTCTACAAGCTCTTAACTCGGCTATCAGACACCTATTTCCTTGTGACCCCAAGAATATAGTTGAACTTCGTAACATAGTTAAGCTCTTGAGGGAGCACTACTCATTTAGGCGAATTCCCAACGATTTTTTTCAAACAAAAACTGAACTTACCTTCAGATCTGAACCAAATTACAACACAATTAAAATATACTTTCCCGATTAAAGATGACAGACTGGCTAAAGAATTCATCAAAGAAATAAGTGGAAGATACAAAATTAGTTAGTCAATGCCACTTCATTACATGATTGCGAATCCCACAAAGTTACTTTTACTACCTACTGACTATCTGTTGGTAACAAAAATAAACATTAGGACAGTGTCATTAATCACCTGATTATTTTTTATCAGAGGCCTACCCCCTCCCTCTTCCTCAATATATAAATAGTCAGGTTCTTATATATAATTTCAACTTTTTTTACCCCTCTCCCCCCTAAAAAATTACCTGATTTTTGTTACTCCCTTTACAGTTCCAATTAGATCTCCTAAGTTACTAGTCAAAACTTCAAGACGACTACGTAATCACTATTACTTTCACCATATACTGGAAACTTGGATTGAAATCATAAATAGCACAGATGCCAGACCTAATCTTCCCTCGGATATCACACAGGCAACTACTGTGATTACCCAGGTCGAGAGCTGTAAACATATACAACTTCCGATCAAAACTTACAACATTATCATATCCACGATTGAAACTCTTTGTCAACACTTCTGCTTTCACAGTTTTCCTACATCATTCATAGACGTACCCGACCTTCCAGAACCCTCATGGGACATATTTGACAATTACTCACCTCTCCAATGAGTTGGACTACTACTACAAATAGAGAATCTCCTTCTTGTACTGATTACATGCATCACACACAATCGACTGGCTCTTCATTCCAATACAAAATAGATATACGAAACGGAATCAACCTAATTACACACAATATCAGAGGACTAAACCAAACCACTAAACTTCAAGAATGTATAGAAACCTGTGCTAAACTAATGCGCATATTATTTCTATTACTGAAACCAAATTAACTAATAAGGGGAGCGCCATTTATTAGCTGATTAGGGTTTTACTATGAAGCCACCCCCCTACCCCCACCTGATAATAATATAGTGCGATAGTAATATTAGGATGAAGTAAATTATGCGAAATTATGCGATCGATTATGTATTGTACAGTACGCTATATGTAATTAGTTTTATTTTTCGATTTTTATTATTGCATGCTACATGTAATCTATTTTTCAATTTTTATTATTGCACGCTATATGTAATTAGTTCTATTCAATTTTTATTATTGTACAGTACGCTATGTAATTAGTTCTATTCTTTGATTTTTATTATTCTATGCTATATGTAATTAGTTTTATTCTTCGATTTTTTTATTATTGTATGTTATGTAATTAGTTCTATTCTTTGGAATTTTTAAAAATTTTATCTCCAACTATACTTCTATATCAGAACTTTTCAGAATTTACTTTCTGCCACCCCAAATTACCGATTTAAAGCATTTTTGAATGAAGTTAACATACTCACAACAACCAATCATATTTTATTATACAATTATGCACTTTGACCAAGTTCAGTTTTGCAATTTAAAAATCGAAACCACTAACTGCATTCTATCAAGTGATTTTATGCTTTTTTTGACTATCGTTATGCAAAAGCACATTGTATAATTCCATCAGGTTTGAGCATATGAGTAAAAACCTGTAACTGATCATTACAGGTTTTTGCTTTTTTTAGAGAATATTAAGTTTATTCAAAGGTCGATCTATTCCGTGGAAATGTGAAATGCACCTTGTATATGGATTATAAAGAGCATAGCTTATTTTGTTTTTTTTTATAAGAAAAGACAGTTATGGTGCCTCTCAATAATAAAATGCATAATGCACAGCTTTGAATACAGCCTATTTTTGAATCATACAATATAAACTTAGAATAAGCTAGGCATGTATATAATCCAAACACGTAATTAAGCTTACTGTTACTTTTTACCCTAACTAAAACAAAAAATACAAACAATAGTATAATATGCTGTATAAATACTATCAATCATTAAATAAGCTCATATGTCTATGAATTACATTATTCTTTATTGCAGATTAACAAAAAAAAAAATAAAAAATTCACACTAAATATGCTATACGTACAGGTCATTATTATCAAAACAATTTAACTATTTATCTTATTATTTTGAGAAAAATTGATTGTTGGGCAATTGAGTTCTAACATATTTAAGGCAACCTTTTATCTCTAGCAAAAAAATGTATTGATTTATACCTATATTGCCTAGTCCATACAATCCTAGATTAAAGCTAGAGCTGAATTGCACGTTTATACGTGTGTTGTTGTCCCGACTTATCCATAACAAACCATTCGAACGCAGTGATGGTAAATGACTTGAAATGACCTAAATGACCCAAGTGACCAATGACCAGTCATTGGGTCATTTCAAAAACCAAATGACCTGTTGTGGTCATTTGAAATATCTATTAAAATATGTGATTGGCCAGATATTTAATTATTTATATAGATAATTAAAGTTACTGTAATGGTAATAAATAAAATATGCGTAGTATAAAAAAATGGTTAGTTTTAGAGTAGGGTTAAACAAGTATAAGTGAGTTTTAGAGGGTTAAATAGAAACCCGTATTTTATTTTAATCCGATTTCATTATGATCTACGACAATAATTAATTTTTAAAAACTCGTGCGCCATATAACAAATCCGATTCCATATTTAGGGATCATAGTAAAAAGATCTCTGCAGGGCTGTTTGATGATATTTATTTATTTTTAAAAATATCATCGGTTCTGCTATGGCTTAATGATCTTACACATGACTGCGAAAGATAAGTACAATTATGGTAATACAGTAATAATTTATAGTAAATATGACTAATTGTTTTTTTATTATTTAGGGTGAATATATATAAATTGTTTTCAAATCGGTATGTAAATAATAATTTTAGCGTTAGAAATTTAAAACACTTCATTAGTTTTGTTAAACTGCTAAGATGTTCAAAACTCAATTTTTTAATACGAAATATAAATTCTATTACATTTGAAATTATTGAAGGACAAGAGAAATAGGAGCATCCAACGAATCATTGAATAACTCTAACAAATTCCATTTTGCCGATAGATCATCTGCTGGGTGAGTAGTACGCCCACCAAATTCAAATTCAGGAAGTTCAACATCTAAAATTTCACCACTTTCTAACCGATTTTCATTATCTAATATTTCAATCCAGCCCTCAATTACATTGGACCAATTCCCTTCTTCATCAACCTCATCAATTGTATCTCCTTCGGTCACTTCGGTCACTTCGGTCACTTCAGTCACTTCGGTCACTTCGGTCACTTCGATCACTTCACTTGGTTCAATTGGCAGATTATCAGTAATTGGTGAACCAGCTTCATTATCACTTATAGGTGATTCTTCCAATTCTTGCGCGGAATCTTCATCATCACGAGATCGAATAGGAACTGCAATGTGAATTTTTTTATATTGTCGTTCAGATATTTCAATGTCACTACGTTTTCGCTTGCTTAGTATATCACCACGTAATTGGCTCATTGCTAGAACCTTCTTATACTTAAATAAAGAATTTAAATTAATACCATAAAAAATAATACTATAAAAAATTAAATAAAAAAAAAAAGGTTGTACATACTGGTAAACGACTTCGGCGTTTCGTATGCAAAAAACCCATAGTTGACCATAACCGTTCAACCGAAGCTGAATTAACACATATTCCAAATAATTGTAAGGCTAGACGAGACAATTCTGGTGCGAGACCCTTCGCTAACTCCCAAAAATCGATAATATTTTCAAACTGATTATAAGTTTCTCTATTAAAAGGAAATACTTCTCTCTGGTATGATAAAAATTCATGCAAAATGCATGTTGGTGCTTCCTCGAACTATACGTGGTAATAATAATACAACCATTAACTAAAATGCGTATAGGAGAGACCGGGAACACGGGAAGAAAACTTGGAAAGCTGATATTTCGGATGCAAAACGAATGATAATAGAAGTAGTGGCTGTTCCCATTGAGCCCACCGATTTTCTAATCGGGCAACCATATGATCTGCAAAGTATTCATTTTTATGGTTTGAAAAAACCTTGATAATCCATCCAAAACAATGTACGATCTCGTATAATCTCACAACATCTTTCTGAAGTTTATTTAACGCGCAGCACAAAGGGAATAACAAATCTTGAAGGTCATAAAGTTGATTCCAAAAATTGAAATTTTGTATGATTGATATAATATCGGGTGGAAGTACTCGGGTCTCATTACTATTTTCTGACATGAATCGTTGCCATGATAGTCCACTTCGAGAAGTACTAACTGATCTGATTCTAGTGGGTGATAACTTTGTTGCCAATGTCTAATTATATAAAACAAATACATAGAGCTTTATTAGAATATTTTAATGTTTCAGAATTGGCGCTAAAATTTTTTTGTAAAAAAACTTAATATATTACTTTAAGCGCGGCCTCAGTTTTCAATACAGAATGAAAACAAAAGTAAATACTATTCCACCGAGTCTCAGCTGGGGAAAGAAGAGAGATAGCTTGTCTATAACATGACCTTTGCTCATCACGTAGTAATCCAGTAAAATAGGGAGACGAGTAAAAATAGCTTACGACACGTATTGCATTTTTTAATGTCCTTTTATATGCATTAGACTCTTTGAAAATGTCACCTACAACTAAGTTCATTTGATGCGCCATACAAGGTATAAAAACCTTATTAGGATATTCGATTCTTAATTGTCGTCTATTAAAGAAAAAAATATTTATAATATAATAATCATTAAGAAATAAATATAAGCACGTTAATATATATTTAAACATACCTTGCTGCTGCATACTCGCCAGCTGAGTCTGACACATAATAGTTAATTCGGATGCCTTCTTGTTCTGCATTATCCATTACATTTTTAATGAGAATTTTTACATCCTCGGTTTTTGACCGTTGATTACTGATATTTCGTGCATTCCAGATTAAAGCGGCACCCTGAGAAGTAATTAATACAACACCAAAAAGGTGCTCCTGCTTAATGTTGGTCCAGCCATCGAAGGCTGCAGTTATACCAACTTTATCTGCACGTGCATTTTCTAAAATTTCTTCTGTTAATTTCGTTGAAACCTTTGGAAGAATTCGATTACTTATCGCCCGCCGATTAGGTAGTTTCAAAGTTGGCATGATAAAATTAAAAAGATCTTTTGTTTCCTGGTTTTCCATGAAAGTAAAAGGAAGGCCATTTGAAACAATCATACGTAATATCAAATTCTCGAAATGCCGATTATCCTTGTCAGATAGTTGACATATAATACAATTATCAAGAAATAATTGTCTTTTGGTTTTTGAATTAGTAGGACTTGCGGATGGAGTAGATTTATTGGATGATAAAATGGATTCATTAGTAGATGAAGAACTAGATGTTGATATCTCAGAGATTGTGGTGGAAATTTCATCTTCGTAATCAGAATTATTTTCGTCTGCTGTTATTAACAACAAAAATAATTAATGTATTGTACAAGCAATTATTCAAATGAACTGTTTAATATAATTACCTTCACCATTTTTCCTTTTAGCATCTTCAGGTACCGATCGTGCAAGAATCTTCAAAACCTCATCCGCTGTATATTGTTCCTTAAAATTTGGGCAATTTCGAAGGTGACTGCGACATAATTTTGCCTTATTGGAAACAAAGCACCCAGGATTCATAATAGCCACAGGCAAGGTATATTTTCGTATACATGAAAGGCAGACCGCCTTTTTATTCGCTTTTGGATTGTCGGGTGCGACCAAGTGAAAAAACTCCCGGAAGTTATGATTTTTTTTAACCATTGCGAAAAAAGGTGAGGGTATTACAAATTCCGCGACAGACATTTAATAACGATAAGATGTTCAGCGTGACAATGTAGCACGAGTTCCTTTTCCATTTACGAAACCTCCTTTTTTTTATATTTTTATTTTTTTTTCTCTTTTTTTATTTTTATTTTTTTTTTTCTCTTTTTTTTTTCTCTTTTTTTTTTCTTTATTTTCCTCCTCTTTCACACTACTAACCAAATTCTTCAATTTTCTACTTATGCTATACGTACTACGTCAATGAGTTTTTGATTCCATTAACCTGCAAGGACATTAATGCCTTTAATTCTGAATTAATTATTTAAGCAAAATGTAATTATTTTGCAAACAAGCACCGGTCAAGACTTTATATATTTACAATTATGGGC
Source organism: Gigaspora rosea (assembly GCA_003550325.1). Taxonomy (NCBI): domain Eukaryota; kingdom Fungi; phylum Glomeromycota; class Glomeromycetes; order Diversisporales; family Gigasporaceae; genus Gigaspora; species Gigaspora rosea. The sequence goes on along the minus strand of QKWP01000374.1, from coordinate 240,889 downwards.
AAGAAAGACAATCGCGCAATTATTCATATTATTACAGTATTATCTTGCTTCATTTCATGCATACGTGCATGATTTCCCGTCATACAGTACATACATGGTTTCCTGTGTACAAATGTGTCTTGATAATTTGTTCGTTTTACTAAATTTAAATTAAAATTAATAAAGGCCATATATATTTCGATTGGCAAATGGAAGAAATCTGATTAATGGGGGGTTTCAAAAACAAATAAGTGAGCATTTCGAAAATAATGCATAACATTTTTACTATGTTGAATTATAAATCAGAAAAATAAAATGCCGAATCATAACAAATTCGAGAAGCATTACACAGGTTTTTCGTAGCCAATAGGATGTCAACCCTATATGCGAAATGACCTAATGACCCTAATGACCCTGGTCATTTAGAAATAACCGTAGTCATTTGGTCATGAGTCATTTTCAAATGACCTAAAATTTGAATGACCTCAAATGACCAGTCATTTTGAGGTCATTTTGAGGTCATCTGAAAATTGGCAAATGACCAGGTCATTTACCATCACTGTTCGAACGTGACTTACTATCCCAAATTTTTCACCTATGATTAATAAAAAAAAATAAAATTAAAAAAAAAACTACCTTAAAAAAATTGACTTTACCTACAATTTTAAAGTAATGCCTTACAAAAAAAATATTAACGTGGTTAGTTTGCGAAGTGTGAACAGGCAATACAAACGGTGTTTCCAGAGTTTTGCAATTTCAATCATTAACCCAATTTCGTAACCATGCAAAGCTTCTTGTTGACACCTAATTTTAATAAAACTTTGTTTTATAAAGAGCCTCAGACTCTTTATGAAAAGTTCTGTAATGCATTCGCTTACTATAAACAAGTATCTCTTTGCGACCGAACCCAAATCGCCAACAGCTCATGAAAGATTGTAATCTTGCCTGGAAAGATATTAAAACAGAAAATAAAACATTAATAAATGAAAAAATTCAGTACTATTTTAATACTGTTCCCTCAAACGTTTATAGCCATTAATCAAAATTTACCCAATTTGACACAAGTAATTTAGATAATTCGTCTCTGCCAATTGATGCATCGTTGATTAATATATTTTTGTAGCAGCACGAAGAAGAAGAGTTGCCTAAAAATGCTATATGCCAACATGATGTTTCAAAAAATAAAATCAGCAACTAAAAATATATCAAAATACGAACAAATGTATTTGATTTCAACAGATGAATCATTTAAGGAAACATTGATCTCAAATATTGTTAATGAAAAAAAAATAATCAATGAACAAGAAACACGATTCAAAAAGCTCAAACGCTACGCCGAAGCACAAGCAAAACTAGCAGAAAAGAAAGCAAAGTTGCTTGACGAAGGTATTGTAGAAAAATACGAAGGATCCGAAAGGCCATTAGCAGCAATGATCCACCCTGATTTTTGGGATAAAATTCATGATTGTATTGAATTTGGAGCTGCGTACAAAAAAAGAAGAAAAGTTGTTATTAAAGTGCACACGATAAAACACCTTTGTCAAGCATTAGAAGAGAAGTATAACGTGTACTTATCTCGCCAATGTATATCCGCATACTTAGAGCCCCGTCATTCACATACATTTGCAGCACGCCGCCATCCTTATCCGGCCAAAGTAGCTCTTGCTTCTGTAGCACGAACAGAAATGAAACCTCACGTTGATGAACATTATTGTTTAGCTTCTGTTAAAGCTGCCTGGACCTTAGCTGAAGTTTTTGTTGACAATGCAGTTATCATTCCTCAAGACAATAAGCCGAAAGTCGGTATAGGTGTTCCAGCAGTTGGTCGCACGTTTAAAACTATACAAACTATTAATGAACCTGTTTTAGTTGCTGATCATGATTTTCCAGTTGGTAGTAAAATGAAACTCATACCCTCAGTTTATCTTGTTATCGACCCAGCTAACTCAAATGACGCAATCTTTATTAGGCCTGAGTATTTTGTTGGTACATCATCCTTAACCCATATATCCGATCTTCAGAGTATTATTTCTAATCAGCAATTTGCTGCGGCTATATTGAAAGAAGACAAAGTTAAACCTGTTTGGGTTCTTCTCATTGATGGGGACCCAACGAGAATCCCGAACATTTGAAAAATATAATTCAGTACTGTAATTTTTTTCGTACATTTGATCTAGACTACTTAACTATTCGTACGCATGCCCCAGGACAGTGTGCATATAACCTTATTGAACGTTCCATGGCTTCTTTATCCGAAAAGCTTGCTGGTATTATACTACCTATCGATAAATTTGGTTCTTACTTAGATAGTCAAGGAAAAGTATTAGATGAGAATTTGGCACGTAAAAACTTTGAATTCGCAGAAAAAAGTCTGTGCGATATATGGAAGAGAGACAATATAAATGGCAAACCAGTTACAACAGAGTATATAGATCAAGTGAGACAACCATTTGCTGAAATGGGATCTTTAACATCATGGGAATGGGTCGATCAACACACACAAATTTGTCGGTACTCATTGGATATTAAAAAGTGTAAAAATTCCCAGTGTTGTGCCAGATATAGGGCACCTGACGTAGTACTTCTCTTGGATCAAAACAATAGATTCCTTGCGTCTATTACGAAAGGCAAAGATCAATATTACATAAACCCAATACACGCCCTGCAATATTATGACAAGCTCAAAATCTTACCATATGACCACTGCTGTCCATCAATTTCACGAGAACTTCATCAGCGATTATGCTGCACCACGTGCAGTAAATACTTTCCTACTCTCAAATTTGTAACTAAGCACAAGCAAAATAAACACTGCTTAAAATGGCCCCTTCCAATGCTGCTGAAGACGTAATATATTTGAGTCCCACAGGTAGTTATAGAATGGTATGAGGTACAATTGGATGTTGAATGGTAAATTTTTAAAAAATTTTTTTAATATTTTAATACAAATTTATAACATAAACTAATACGTTTATAAAATTTTGGCCTTAGAATAAATTCTTAAGCATACCGGTCGAAATATAAATATAAGAGTAAGGGAGCTGACTTTTATCACCTGATTTTTGGATGGGTGGGTGGGGTAGCCAAAGTATCAGGTGTAATTCTGGCCGGAATTACCAAAATCCGGCCAAAATTATAAATTAAAATTATAAATTTATATGTAAATTTAATATTAAATAGCTTTTGACCTACTTGACCAATTTGGATGATTTAACTACCAAAATGATCCTTTCAAAAAGAGGATTCTAGCAAGCCTAAAATCATTATAAAATCCAATTACTGGATCATAAGATCGATATTGATATGTATTATTATAATATTATATAATATTTTAATAATAAATACTATATAATATTATATAAATCTAGATCGATTTTAGGATTCTTTGATAGGATTTTGGTAATTTTGGACTTGTTAGAATTCTCTCTTTGAGAGGATCATTTTGGTAGTTAAATCATTTAAAATGGTCTAGTAGATCAAAAATTATATAGTATTAATTTTTTTATTAATTAATTGATAATCCGCCTGTCAACTAGAAAATAGGCGAAATGAGGCGTCTTCCATCTAATACTTTTTTTCTTACTAAGTTAACAATATATGTCCACTAATTGAAAGTTGTAGAGCTTGTCGAGGCGCATCTAACGGTGGTTAGATCATCCAAATCGGCACAGTGGATGGCGAGATACGTCAAAAAACGATTGGCCGACTATATCTATCTAAAACATTTTTTCTTACTAAGTTAACGATATATGCCTACTAATTGAAAGTTGTAGAGCTCGTCGAGGCGCATCTAACGGTGGTTAGATCATCCAAATCGGCCTAGTGGATGGCGAGATATCGTCGAAAAACGATTGGCCGACTATATTTGTTTACATAGAGATTTTATATAGTCGGCCAATCGTTTTTCAACGAAATCTCGCCATCAGCTGGGCCGATTTGGATGATCTAACCACCGTTAGATGCGCCTCGACGAGCTCTACAACTTTCAATTAGTGGACATGTATCGTTAACGTTAACTTAGTAAGAAAAAAGTTTTAGATGGAAGACGCCTCATTTCGCTAGTTGACAGATGGATTATCAATTAATTTATAAATTTTTTGCGCAATTTGATTGGCTAATAAAGTGTCAGGTGTGGTGGGTGGGGGTAGCCCCTTAAGAGATAGAAATCACCTGATTTACAGCAGCTCCCTAAGCATACTGGTCGAAATATAAATATAAAAGAAAATATTAAAAAAAAAAAAAAAAAAAGATAAAAAAAAAAATTTTTAAAAAAAAACCCAAAAAAAACTCATTTTTCGACAAAAGATAAGAAAACATGCTAAAAAAATTTTTTGGAAAATTAATCATTAGTTGAAATATTATCGTTAGCATTAGGTAAGCTTGTTAGAATCATGGTCTAAATTTTAGCATTAGATTTAAAATGTAACCGGTTATGTTAAAAGAATTATAAATAAAGTTTGAATATTTGGGCAGCTAAGGCCGACCAGTATACAGTAAATGGTTCACTTAAAACTAAAAACCAACCTACCAGGAACGTAGTAACAATTACGAAATTACGAAGTTTAAGCAACTAAATAGTGAGGCAAGGCATTAAAAATCTATGTTAATGTGCTTTGCTAGTATAACATTAATACAGTATTAATACCCATATACAAACACCTCATTTTTATTTATACCGCATATGAGTATATTCGAATCCGTTATAAGAATTAATGTCTGTAAAATAACCTTATAAGTTTTCTATAAAGCGTTTGTTGGTAAAAATAATACGGACATAGATCCACTTATTTATTATATATCGACTGCTTTATTTTTATTTCAAAGCATATAACTACTTACTAAAACAATCTTGATATTGGCAAATATACAATACAATACATTTGTTTAGGATATTGGTTTGGGCAGAGTTTTGGATTTGAGTTCAAAAATGAACCCAAATTATAATAGTTTGGATTTTGGATGTCAAGTATATTTTTATCTTAAATCGTAGTATTTAACTAGCCTTATATAATTTACTTTATAATTATCGGCACAAGTGTATATATATATATATATCATATATAGAACCTGATAATTCCTCTACCCCCACCCCCCTAAAAAATCAGCTGATAAATGGCACTCCCCTAACAATATGGGACTTAATAACCCAATATATCACTTTTATACATCTAACTTCTAACCATATGAGAACAATCAAAGAGAGACTAATTTAGGGTCCGCATTAATGGTGTACAAAGATTTACAACCATATATCCATGATATTAAAACATATCCAGGCGCCGCAATTTGCATAGACTTCTTCTTCCCTAGAAAAAACAAAACTAGAATTATTTCAGTATATCTTCTATCCAATTATCGTAAACTTTGTAGAAAAACTTAGGACCAAGTGTTTGAATAGTACCTTAATACCAAGACAAAAAACTAGCACACAATCATCCTCAGAGACTTCAACACCAACCAGGATAGAGAAAAAAATTTTCCTTTATTTAGAAATTTTAATGCAGCACAGGCAGTTAGCCTACTTGACTTTTATAGCATAACCACCCTACCTTGGATTGGGCCGCATGCAACTAGCCAAATCGATGACGTTTGGTATTATCATGAGATAATACTGGACCTTGACCCTTTCACTATTATGAATGCCACTTACATTACAGGAAGTGATCACTGTATAATAAAAACCACATGGCATTTAAATATATTACCATCTTACAGCTCTAGGAACAAGAAGTATAAATATAGAATATTTCAGTACAACAAAATGATACAACAAAATTGGGAGGAATATACAACGACATTAACTAACATCTTTGTCAAAAGTGCTTTGTTAGTACAATCAGCTGACCAAGAACAACTAGACAAAAGCTAGAACTTCTGGGAAGCAACAGTCAAGCATGCCATCAACAAACATATACCTTATACTTATTCTACTACAAAACAGTTTTACACAATGTCATTAAAAGCAACCCATCTTCACACTGTGTTAAAATCTGTAAAGAAATGCCTCCAGATTCTAACCACTAATATTAACGGCCTAGTTAGCATCATGAACCAACTAATAAACAAAATTACCAAATTAACAGAGATAGATATCACCCACTAAGTGAGCATTACACTGCAGAGCAATTAAACCTATTAATTTCGAAACTAAAGCAGCACAAACACACAATATGGGTCGCTCACAACCAAGAAACTCGACAACAATAGTACAATCAAATAGAATTCTATATAAAGCGAAGACATCAGGAATTTAGTAACAACACTAGCAGAATGCTGAATAGCATTCTGAAACGACATAAAGATACCATTCGAGTGGACAAGATAATCCTAACGAATAAAGTTATAACAGACAAGGATGAAATACTTCAACATTTTCATGCCCACTATAAACAATGGACCCACCAAATAACAACATAGATAAAGACTGGACAGAAGCTTATGAACCATTAAACAATTGATCCAAATATATATAACCCACTACTAAAATTTATAGAAAATGAGGAGTTAATTAATACAATCAGATTAGCCCCACTCGGAAAAGCCGCGGGCCCCTCTGGCATTGCCAATGAAGCTCTCTAACACCTACCCCAGACTGCCATTGATAGACTAAAAAATATTCTCAACGATTGTTTACGGCTAAACAAAGTACCTCAACATTGAACCAGGGCACATATATGGCCCATAGCTAAGAAATTTACTTATAACTACAATCTGTCAGAAACCAGACCAATTACATTGATCGATCATACACGGAAAATACTTACTAAAATCATCAACAATAGACTAACCACAATACTAATGCACAATGAAGTCTTATCGCCATTTAACTTTGCAGAATTCCCATTACAGTTTACTTTACAACCTATTTTTAGACTAACTCACATCATTGAAGACATGACCACAAATAAAAAAGAACTATGGGCACTATCCCAAGACATATTGAAAGCCTTCGATTCCATCCACATTAAAACTTTAAAAAGAGCACTCCTTAGAATCAAAATCTCAATACAAATTATCGAGCTACTTATACATTTACTTTCTAATCGGACCAACAGAGTAATAACAAGTCTAGGTTTCACCCAACCCTATGAAGTGGAAGACAGCATCAACCAAGGAAAAACAATCTCCCCACTTTTATAAAAAATATACTACGATCTACTAATTACAGTAATATACAGTCAACACAAAGGCTACACTGCGACTATACTAACAAACCTACCACGTCTTATCCACACATTGGTGATGGCATACATGGATGACTCACTCTGGATCGCCCCAAAAAAGTATGCCCTGGAACGCATCATATTAACTGCCACATTTTTCTATAAACTGAACAATATCAAGGTCAACCCACTCAAATCAGTACTGATCGCGAATTCTATGGACAACAACCCCAAAATACTGTTCAATAATACGGTCATATATGCGAACAAAAAAAATGAACCTCTTAAATACCTAGGAGCATGGTTTTCTCTAGAAAATAACCACAAAACTGTCCAGAAACTAATCATAGCAGAAACCAAAACTAATCTAAAAAAACTGCAATTCGCAAAAATAACTGGAAAACAGGCTGTCTATGTAATTAACAGCGTTAATATACCCTGATTCCAATATAGAATTTAAGCCTTCTACCTCAACCCAGCACAATTCTCTAATTTAACAAAAAGATGTATTAACCTAATCAAATATAAAGGAAAATTGGCTTGTAGAATACCCAATACCTTCATTCTCTGCCCCGACATATACACTTTTAATAGCATGCAACAGGCACAACAATCCACACTTATTACATCACTTTTAAGAAACCTAAATCCAGATTTCGACGCTTCTTTTTTTAAACTAAGACTTCAACAATTGCAGGAATCCGCAAATACTGATTCTTCCATCTTAGAACAACCTATTCTCTTTCCCACGACCAGTGTTTAAAATTCAAATTCAAAATTATGTTCTCAAATGAACTAAATTTAGAGTATTAATATTCTCAAAAAATTTTAATATTCTCATTATATAGAATTTTATTTTTTAAATATGCATATATTTTTATTGTATAAACCTATCTTGGACTTTTAAGTAAAGTTATAGACAAAGGCTTTCTGATTTTAATAGTACTTAAAACATTTAAATTGGTTGAGTTGATCATATGATATACTTATTTAACTTTTGCAACTATAAATCTTTTCTTCAAATAAGTAAAAAAAACTAATACTAATAATATTTTGAGAACATTTTATCAGTACAAAATGTTCTCAAATAAGAGAACATTATTTTAAAAATTAATGTTCTTAAAAAAAATTTAGTGTTCTCATAAGAACATGAGAACATCAAATTTTAAACACTGCTCATGACACAACACAATACCCATACAGGCCGGGCAATATCTAAGTGCCACAACCTCAGTGCACAAATGGCAAGACCTCTATTAGCTTGGCCTACTCTAATCAAACTAAAAGGCACATCTATCAACAATGTCCTTATTTATCATCCCCAAGGAAATAAGATTAAACAAAAATTGAACCTACATGCAATTAGGGGAGTGCAGTAAATCACGTAATTAGGGTTTACATAGGTCCTGACCCCCCCTAGTGATAGGACTATTGACCAATCAAATTTAAAAAAACTCAAAAACGTCTTTGACCTGAAAATAAGCTACCCCACAATTGACAAAAGTCGCTACATAATAAAGTCTAAATTTTACTAAGCAAATCGAAAAAAGTTGATTAAGTAAACTTATTCAGCAGATCAAAATACACTTATTATAAAATTTTCATAAGTATTGGAAAATTTTTTATTAATTGACTTTTGATTTTTACGTTCGACGAAAAAATTAAAATTTTTTAAAAAATTTATTCGACGAACATAAAAGTTAAAAGTTAAATAATAAAAAGTTTTCTAATACTTATGAAAATTTGTAGTAAGTGTATTTTGATCTGCTGAATAAGTTTACTTAATCGATTTTTTCGATTTGCTTAGTAAAATTTAGACTTTACTATGTAGCAACTACCTGCGATTAACTAAAAATCGATTTTCTTTAATATGATTGGCTATTTATACTATATATATATAGGACGTAATATTTGGGGACCCCCACCCCCTCTAAAAAAATTACGTAATTTTCTGCACTCCCCTTACTTGTATCGAACAATTCTTGACTCATGATAATACATAATTTTTAAACTGGAAAGAATTTCATCACAATATAAAAAAAATCCCAAAGGGCAAGACCTCAAAATGGTTTTCTCAGATACAAGAAATCATTAGAGATCAAACTAATCTTGCACAAATATTAGTGTGCCCAATCCTTTTACATGTCAGAAATGGACCCTTCCGAACACCCCTGGATTATTACAAGTCAAGAAAAGATAGCAAAAATATTTAATTCCCACAACCAACCAACTCATGCTCGACACTTCAAAATCCTAAACTCTACAACATATGAAATCTCACTATGTCCTGGGTGCAAAGACAAGGACATGAAAATTAACAGAGTTCGCTGCTATTTACGCATAGACAACAAAACTTATTAGAACCTCCAAGTGGACAGTAAACGTCATATACATGCAAATATGCAAGAAATCAAACTCGCACTTAATAACAATAGAATAGTACCCCTTACAAAAAACAAAAGCTCTGTTATCCCAAGTTATATACTGTCACAACCCTTAACTGCATTCAACAACCTACCGATTTTGCTCTATGAACAATTAAAGAGACAAAACTACCAGAAATAGACAATAAATATACAAACCACTACTTCAAAGATGGATATCAATGATCTAGGCAAAAGAACTATTGCAATTGGACAGATCGACAATGACCAACTCATAACCAGCTACAATAAGAATTGGCCCTCAAAAATGAACACAGCAAGTTTCCTATTTGTATTCCTGTTAACAACCACAAAAAAATATGCGACAATCAACTTAAATACCAACTGCGCATTTCTCTATCATATAATCCAACAATTAATCTACCTTTAACCTAGTGAACATCACAAACTAAACAACCACCCCTACTACCTTACTATAAGAATATTAGATGACCTAATGATGGATAAAAAAATCAGCACTACCCTACACAAAAAAATGAATATTACAAATCACACTGATTCTTTCCCATTAGATCCATCCCCCCAAATTTACATATATAATAGATATACACTCCAAATCCACGGTATTACCTGCACAATGTTACTTCACACTAATATAAAATATATATACAAGATTACCAAACTACTTTCCTGGCATAATCAACAAAGACTGACGCTCTGGGACACACAAATTAACAATATAGATTGGGACGCAACAACACAATACCTCTCATATAATGACTGTTCAAAAGCACTTTATACAGATTTGGCGCGTTCCAACTTGAAAAACTTTAAAGTGAAACTGTTAGCTGAGGAGCTACCAACCCATCTAATCCTACATTTCTGCTACCCAACCAAACATCCTAACCACTTATGCCCTTAATGCTATGCCGAATCAGAAGATATTTTGCATATAATCACTTGCACAGCAAATCACTATAACCCTCGCACAAGAATAAAACAAACATTAATAGAATTTGCTAACAAAATTCAATAACCACTAATACAACTCGATTTATTTATAGATAACTTCTTAGATCTACATACCAAGAAAAACTTCCCCTTGGCATAATTACAAATACATTACGAGCCCCATTTACGTCACCAAGACTCCAAACAAAATACGCTCCTGCGATACACCACGCCATCGTAAAATATATATACAAAGACTTATGGTTACCTTCAAGACAATCAACTCATTCAACAGTAATGCCTAATCCAACACCAATACCAACCTCCCGATTACTCCCAACAACCCCACTCTCACCTACCTACATCAACCAAAAATCAATTAAATATATTACATCTAACAATACATCACTACAATTTTTACTCACAGTCTAGAGATCTATGACCATTTTAGCAAAGAATAGGTTGAGAGTAAATCTAGCTAGCTCTTATCTTATATCTCCTAATATAGTACTTTTATATATGTAATTATTATATATATACAATTTGATGAATTAATAAAGGATATAGAGGATAGATCTCTCTTTAAAAAAAAAAAAACAAAAAAAAAACAAATCTTTTTTTAGCAAGTTTTCTTGAATCTTTTATTGCAAACTAAAATAAATATAGCCAAATAGGAACTAAAATTTTATTAATATTTTAATTTTTATTCATTTTTTTTTTGTTTTTTTTAAAATTATTTTCTATTTTTATTATTTTTTATTTTTTATTTGTTTATTTGTTTTTTTTTAAAATTATTTTTATTTTTTCATTTTTTTTAAAATATTTTTTTTTAATTATTTTTTATTATTATTATTTTTTTTTTAATATTAGTGGTGTAGCTCCTGCTCCAAACTTTATTAATACTTAAGTAGATTGACATTTAGTAGTGCCATAAATACATACATATTATATACAAGTATTGAGACTAGGACTTTAGGCTATAAACCTTTTATATTCCTATTTATATAGTTAACCTGGATTTGTACATCCCTTTTCAACCAACAATCAACATACACATGTCTACCACTTTATCTACATTTCCTAATTCATCACTTCCAATTTGGTGTGCGTTGCCAGGTAGGTGCTTAATGCTTTCAAGTTGGTGTATTTGAAATCTTGTTACCCAGAAAATCCCTTACTAGCATACTTCTCAGGGGTTTGTATCTCAAGCCATGCAGCTGCCTCTACCATATTGAATAAGTATCTTAAGCCTGCATACTGCCACGACCAGCTAGTTTCCTGCAACTTGAGGACCCAGGATTTAATATTCCGAATTTGGAAATGTGCAATGACTGTACTTCCTGCTATAGTGGTGAGGTATCTGGGCATGTTTTGCAAATGCTTCTAGTACTGAATATAGTTAGATAGCATCATAAGGCTAGGAAGAACCCGATCACTACTGCATGTACTTATACCAGTATATACCCATATTGGTGGTCCTAAATCCTCTTAGCGTCTAAAAATGTGTGTGTGTGTGTGTGTGTGTGTGTGTGTGTCTAGAGCTCTATTGGGTCTTGACATATACATGCCTTCATTTTTCTGCTTCTTATCGGCTGATTAGTTCTTTTTGTTCACTAAACCCCAGTACCCAGTTAGTCAGGACTCCGAAATATACATAAATAGGTTAGGTTAATTATAGGGTTACTAAAAAAAGAAAGATCTGCAGAAAAAACTTCAAAGATAAGCAAAAAATTACTATAAATAGAAAAGATCTGCATAAAAACCTCAAAAATAAGCAAACTTATACCTGACCTATCTATGTATATTTTGGGGTCCTGTTAGTCACTCTTTGGATCCTTTTTCCCAGTCATTCCAGACTACCAATCTAGTTGGCAAAAGGATTAGTCCGCTAGACTTTAGGTGCCTAAGGTCTTCTTTTTCTTGCATTTTGCTTCTATAATACATGATCTTTTCTTTCGTACAACTCCGGCAGCCAGGTTGGTGGGCCCCCTTTGCTATAGGAGCTCTTGACTGTTCAGATTTTCTAGTTAGTCACTGCTAAGATCCTTTTCCCTAGTACTATCAGAAGTTCTGCTGCCTCTCTACTCGAGGCTTGCCAAACGGGTTTCAATTGTTTCGGTCCCTTGGATTTGTCTGTATAACTTATACAACTACGCCAAAGCTCTATTCAAGATGGTGGTACCAAGATTATAGAAAATATACTTAACCGATCGATGAACAAATATTACCATAATACAGGCCTATTTTCTAGTTCGTCTCTAGTGGGATTTGAACTCTAGACCTATAGAGGATTTCTCCTTAAATCACTCCTACCTAGCATCAATAGTGGAGACAAACTTAACTATTCAAGAAAAACAAATGAGAAGAAAAACTAAAAGAGATAAAAAGGAGAAGTAACTACAAGACCTAAATGAAAAACCAAAACTAACAAAAATAATAAAAAATAAAAGATAAGAGAAATAAAGAAAAATTCTATGCTAATGATATAAACTAACAAAAGAAATATAAAAAGCTACAAAGGGCAAAAGAAAAAGTACTAAGTACTACTAAAGACCAGTGCTAAAAGAAAAAATTATATAATGCTACATAAACTCATATTTGTCAAAGTATTATATGTACATCAAAAAAAAGAAATGAAAAAAGAAATGAAAAGTTTTTTTAATTATTTGTTTTTTTAATTCAGTTTAATTTTTTAAAATTTTTTAATGTTTTAATTTTTATATAGTTTTTTTTATTTTTTTAAATTATTTTTATTTTTTTTTTGTTATTTTGTTTTTTTTCATTTTTTTAAATTATTTTTATTTATTTTAATTTTATTTTTATATTATTTTTATTTTTTTTAATCTGTTTTTAAGGGTAGAGGGTATGTAGATTATTTCTATTAATAAACGAGTGACCAAAAATATTTTTACTGTGAATTTAAAAGTTGCTACATATAAAAGTTAATTTTTTACTATATAAATTGTATTTATGTACTAAGTAAAAATTGTTCGTAATAAAAAATTACACATACCATAAAAATTTTATTAATTTTGAATGAAATTTGATAAAGTTTTTATAGTATCAACTTTTGCGGGGGCGGGGTCTATTCTGTGAGGCCATCACAAATTGGCCAATCAAATCACGTGTAAACAATAAGTAAAATAGGGTTGCGAAGATAAAAACAACTATATCTTATGTTCTACTGGGCCAATTTTAATGATTCGACCACCGTTAGAATCAGAAAAACCTCCTCTACAAGTTTATTTAAAAATTTAATATGGTTATTTAATAAAAAATTTTTTTATTATTAAATATAAAATTTTTAGTAACTAGTTTATTAATAAAAATGATCTACATACCCTCTACCCTTAATCTTTTATTCATTTTTTTTGTTTTTTTTTAATTTTATTTTTAAATTATTTTTTTATTTTTTTTAAAATTATTTTTATTTTTTTTTATTCATTTTAATTTTTTATTTATTTTTTATTTTTTTCAAATTATTTTTTATTTTTATTTTTAATTCTATAGTAATATATAGAGAAAATCAATTATTGTTTATCAAATTTTTAGAATCTAGCACTGTCAGAGCAATAACGAATTTTTTACTAAGCTAACCTTCCTTCTCCACTAAACAAAAGTTGTAGAGCACATTAAACAATAATTGATTTTTCCTAATTTTACTATATATAGTAATATATACAGCCCTTGTTTGGTATACGGATCATAAATAAATTATTTTTTTCATTTTTTTTAAATTATTTTTTATTTTATTTTTTTATTTTTAAATTGTTTTTTTATTTTTTTAAAAATTATTTTTAATTTTTTTAATTTGTTTTAATTTTAGGTTTAGGTTTACACGCCAGTATGGTCATGCACCTATGAACAACCAATCAAAACTAATTACATAGTATTTTTATTTTTTAAGAAAAAACAAGTCTTTTAATTTATATTTTTATTTGTCATATTTATATTATACTGTATTTAATTAAATATTATTGTGTAATGGTCATAAATTTTATTAAAAAAAAAAAAAGAGTACTCAACAAAGTAAATAAATGCAACAAACATCAACAAAACTATAGATGCTAATAAAATTAAATCAAAGTGGTGAAATGATTTCACTATTTCACTAATTACCAATTGGCAATGGTGTAACTGGTGTAACTGATAAATTAGTGCAATTGTGTAATTGGTGAATTGGTGAATTAGTGAAATAGTAAATTGGTGAAATGGTAATGGTGAATTTTATTTAAATTATTACATTTTATGTTTTTACAAAAAACTTAGAGATCAAAACTGTTAACTGTTTAAGTTTGAATTTAGTTACAAAATGCACAACATAAAAATAAATTTTGTAAAGTGACAGAAGCAAGTAACTTTACCTTAATTTATTCTAACCATCGATCTTGTTAAATAAATGAAAGGAAAAATGCTTTTTTTAAAAGACAATCAATTTATCAATTCACCGTTTCAAAATTCATTAATTTACCATTTCACTAATTCACCATTTTTACTAATTCACTAATTCACCAATTTATCAATTCACTAATTTCACCATTTTTACCAATTTCACCAATTTCACCATTTTACCAATTTCACTTTTTCATCAAAATTTTAATTTGGTGTAATTCTGGTAAAACTATTTCATTATTTCACCTGATGAAATAGTTAAATTTTATCAGTATCTTTAAACAAAACCTAAATACTAACAAATATCACCATACTGATGATAATATTAGCAACTGGTTTTACTAATACTTAGTGCTGATTCTATGTTACAAAACCCAAAAACCAAAAAATTTTGCTATACCAATAATAACATTAGCAACTGACTTCACTAATACTTAGTGTTAATTTTATATCACAAAAAAGCTAAAAATCTAAACAAGCCAAAAAAAAAAACATTTAGCAAATATGAAAATATAATAAAGAAAAAAATAAAACTAAAAAAAGAAAAACTACTTACCATATCCTAACAATTTCCAGACCCAACAAAGTAAGATAAAGCAAACCCGGTATAAAGAAAAAATATCTAAAAAAATAAAAAGGATTAGTAAAAAAACTATTCAAAATATAAAAAACAACAACTACTTACAAAAATACTAGAAAAGAATTCATTTAGCTATTCCAAAAAAAATACTAGAGAAATACTAAGATTATGTTCTACAATAACGCTAAAGAAAACCTTACAAAAATATTAGAAAAAAAACACACAAGAACAACCTACAAGCTCTTTTGCAAGACT
The DNA here is from genome assembly GCA_003550325.1 of Gigaspora rosea. Taxonomy (NCBI): domain Eukaryota; kingdom Fungi; phylum Glomeromycota; class Glomeromycetes; order Diversisporales; family Gigasporaceae; genus Gigaspora; species Gigaspora rosea. Next base: position 225,185 of record QKWP01000374.1, on the reverse strand, counting down.
ATCAGAATGCAAGATCAATTTATAAAATCTAATGCCAATATCAATAATAACAAAAACATGTTTAAACAATTTTCAAATTCAACGAAGTAAGACAAGACAAACCCGGTATAAAAAAAAACATTTAAAAAAATAAAAAAGGAACAGTAAAGAACTACTCAAAACATAAAAAACAACAATACTAGAAAAAGGCACAAAACTACTTACAAAAATGCTAGAAAAGAATACAAAGCCATTTTTTAAAAAAATGGCAAAGAAATATGTAAGGTTATATTCCACAAGAATGCCAAAGAAAATCTCACAAAAAACGTTAGAAAAAAATACAAGACCAACTAACAAGATCTTTTGCAAGACCACTCTACAAGACCACCAGAGACCCAAAATCAGTTTACAAAATCTAATAGTGATACTAACAATAACAAAGATACCAATTAACAACGACACCAACAATAACAATGATACCAACAATAAAAAGTAACAAGCTAAAAAAAAAAAATAAACAAAAAAAATACTAAAATAAAAAAATAATAATTATCAATCTTTGATAATTATTGTTTATATAGGGAGTGCATGATTATGCAAATGTGTAAAAAACCTTTTTTTAATTTTTATTTATTGTTTTCAATTTTTTTAAATTATTTTTATTTTTATTTTTTTAATTCATTTTAATTTTATTTTTATTAAAATTATTTTTTTTTATTTTTATTTTATTTTATTTTTTTTATTTTTAAATTATTTTTTCATTTTTTAAATTATTTTTATTTTTTTTAAATTGTTTTAATTTTTATTTATTATTTTATTTTTTTTAAGAATGTTTTTAATTTACACTACAGGTGATTAACACCTGTAGTCAATTTGCCAATTAAGATTCAGGATCAGATATAACATGTAAATTAATTTTTGTGTAAAAAAACAAAAAATTTTTAAAAATCACTAAAATTGCTTCTAACTTGGGTTGGTAAAAGGTTCTAGGTTCAGAACCTAAGAACCTAGTTTTGAAACTTGGTTTTTCAAAAACCAGGATCTAATTTTGAAACCTAGGTTTTTAGGTTTACAATAGGTTTTTAGGTTTTTAGGTTCAAATAGATTTTAGGTTCAAATAGGTTTTTAGATTTTTAGGTTCATAATAGGTTTTACTATATATAGTATATATTGATTGTACTATATTTATATATATAGTCAACTCTTTCTAATCCAAACTGCCAGAACTGCTTTTTTTTACTATGTAAAAATTTGAAAAAGTTCAGTTTTCAAAAAGTTATATATAGTTTATCTGAACTTTATAATAAAATTTACAAATATTCTAGGAGATTTTGTTTAGTTTAAAGTGAGTTTAATAGTATTTAGTTTAGAGAGGTTTGGATTAGAGAGTGGCAACTGTACTATTTTTTTTATTGTATATATATATGTATCTTTCTAATTACTTGCATACTTTTATATTGTACTTGTATCTATCAGATATCTTTATTTAGTATTTATTAGCTGTTATAAGTATGATATACATACTTTCACAATAAACTAATATAATAATGTTATTGTTACTTGGATTTTATATTATTGTTCTTGTTAGCTATGTATAGTGAATTGATCTGTTTAAAAAATATTTATCCAGGTGATACCCACTCGGGTCAATTTACTAATGCTAATTATAGAAAGAAGCTTAATAATAATCGGTTAAGTCAGCTTTACAAAAATCGACTTGGCTAAGTCAACTAACCATCTTGAGTTGATTTTTTTAACTATTGACTTGGCTAAGTTAACTAACTGATTTGAGTTGATTTTTTATCTATCAACTAGTATTACTAAATAAAGCTATAGCCAATCTTTTTGTTAGTAAAATATAAAAAAATGCTTTAAATTATACAAGTTATCCAGGTAATTGATTTGTATTAGCCAATTTAAAAAAAGTTATCCTATGAACTGAATCAGGTTCTGGAACCAGATTCTAGAACTTAACCTGAACCAAACCAGGTTCCAGAGCCATGCTCTAAACTTGGTTTAACAAACTCAGAATTCAGAAACAGGTTCTGGAACTTAGCCTAAACCAAACCAGATTTGGAATCTAAGTTATAAAAACCAAGTTCTTATGTTCATAAAATAGAACCTAAAGGTTTTGAACCAAAACTGAACCTAAACCAATCTAACTAAACCAACCTAACCATCTCTATTTGTATAACAGATCAGTATAATAATATGTATTCTTTTTTTTATACAAAACAATAAGTAGTTATAAAAATTTAATAGAAGACCAAAGGGTATAATAAATTATAGCTACTAGCAAGATAATTTGGTTTGTACTATTGTAGCAGCTATTGGGTGCAGCAAATCCATAGTACAAAATATTATTCAAAAGTTTTTCAAGTGAGAGCAGAGGCAAAAAAGGTCCAAACCAGTGTTTAAAATTGGCTTGCACAAGATGCACATGTGCAACTACTTTTTTATTTGTGCATAAAAATCTAGATAAGTAAATGCACATGTGTGCATTTAAAACTAATTAAATAATTGTATAAAAAAATAATATGCAACAAGAATTAAAATTTTTATGCACAAAAAATAATATGCATCAAGAATTTTTCGGAAACTTTAATATAATCAAAAAATTTAAAAAATATCAGTTATTATTTTTTCATGCAAATCAGAAAACTTTTTATTAGTACTGTTTTTCATTTTATATGCCTATGAATATAGTTATAATAAAATATCAATTGATTTATAAAATTTTAAAGTAAGTAAATAAAAACAATACTAATAAGAAGTTATTTAATTTGTATAAAAATTTTAGAGTAGGTTTATTTTATTTTTTTGAACAATTTTTTTTGTTGCATAAAAGCTGATTTAATTATTAAAATTGTAACTTTTCTGATTAAAATTGGGCAACAAATTCTAAAAAAAATAGTGTTTATAATATAATTGTAACCATATAGAAGTATTTTTAATATAAATAAATAGTATCATGTTTTGGTATAATTATATAGAGTTTGTGACTATAGAAGGTAATTATATGGGAGATTAGCTATATTTGTATTAATTTAGTTGATAGTTTAACCTTTTATTCTGCACTAATTTAGTTGATGAGATAGTCTCTTTTAGTTAAACAATAACCAATACATATAATGATAATTTGTAAATTGAAGATTTTACTATATTTATCTACCTCAATAATTTTTTTACATGTACATATGTGCAAGTAAAACTTTTTTTTATATGCACATATGTGCAATCGATTAATTTTTTGTGTATCTAAACCTGTGTATTACTTGCATTTGTGCAAGTAATTTTGGATCCGAATTTTAAATACTGGTCCAAATATTCTAAAAGCATGAGTTGATGTACCATCTAAGTATTATCATAAGCTAATTACAAGTATGCTTGATCAGGTTGCTGCTTGTATTAAAGCAAAAAGAGAACCTATAAAGCATTAAAACATAATTTTTTTTTTTTGTAAAAAAAATATGTATATAAAGTAGACAAGGGTAATTTGACGAATAGGGGTAATTTGACGAATTGAGAATAATTGGCAATATATCGTGATCCTGTGATCGGATCCAAACAATTTTTATACCATTCGAATCCTCTCTTTGAGAGAATTCGAATAATAAAAAAATTGTTTGGATCTGATCACGGGATCACGATATATTGCCAATTATTCTCAATTCGTCAAATTACCCTAATTATATTATATACGTGCGTTAAATTACATCGCGACATATAAGCATCAAATTTGGTACGCGAACAGTTTCGTATAACAAATACATTGAGAATGTTATTACAACATCTATGCACTAATAAATACCCTGAAAAATTTCAGAATCACGTTATTTTGAACTTTGTCGCTTCGCTTTTTAACTCGTTAAACGTATCAAACTTTTCATTTTTTTAACTTTTTATTCACCTATTATGTAATAAATTAAATAAATATGGGAGTATCTTATATTGAAAGAGGTGAGGCAATCCGTGCTTCACTTAAAAAAATAGATTATTGCCCTGTTGGTTCCAAGCCCCCAAGTATAAATAGCTTGGCGAATGACTTTGGTCTTTCGGAAGCTACCCTTAGGCGTGCGGTTAAAAATGGTGGTCCCCCTAAACGTCCAGGTGCACCCAACGTTCTTACTAGTCATGAAGAAACCCAACTTGTTGGTTATTGCCTTAATATGCAAAAACTTGGGTTTGGGTTAACAAGAAGTGGAGTTAATCATTGTGTCATGGAAATTGTGCGACTTAATAATCGATCACATCCTTTTGGTGAAAATGGGCCAGGTCAAGACTGGTGGGAACGTTTTATGAGGGACCACCCAGAATTATCATTTCATATACCTCAAAACTTATCAGAAGCACGAGCACAAAAAGCCAATAAAACCGTTGTCACTGATCATTTTAACAAGCTTAAAAAAATTATCGATGAAAATTCTCTTACTGCAGCACAAATATGGAACATGGACGAAACTGGGTTTGTTATTGTACCAAAATTAGAAAAGGTTATAGCAAAAAAGGGCTCACGTCAAATTCATAAAATTGCACATGGGAATTCTCACGATCATATCTCGGTTGTACCTACAATTTCAGCTGCTGGATCTTTTATTTCACCTTTAATTATTTATAAAGGTGTTAGTACGATTCCTGGTTTATTAGAAGGTGCACCACCAGGAACTGTAATGGGATTTACAACTACAGGATACATGCGTGAAGACCTCTTCCAAATGTATCTTGACCATTTTGTTAATTCAATCCCACCCACTAGACCCGTATTACTAATGCTAGATGGTCACAAAAGTCATATCAGCTATACAATCGTCGATTTTTGTCGTAACAACGGCATCCTTCTTTATGCACTCCCGCCACATACAACCCATGTTTTGCAGCCTTCAGAAATTTCTTTCGCAAAACTAAAAAAATTATACAGTAAGGGATGTGAAAAATATAGCAATGAAAATAATGGCATAGTAGTAACAAAACGAACCTTCGCAAGAGTTTTTGGCGCTGCTTTCCTTGAAACTTATTCACCACAAGCTATTTGTAGCGCCTATAAAATGACAGGAATTTGGCCATTTGACCCAGACGCTATTAGTTCTGACCGTTTAGACCCTTCATTAACAACTGAACGGTTCGACATCTCACCTTCATATGGCCAACCTTTTGTTCAACCAGCTGAATCGTCTTCGTCAACCCAAATTTCGCCTAATTCAAATCATCCTCATTCCACTTACTTGAATGTTGACGAACTAATGAAAGAAAATATGATGCTTAGGAATGAGAATGGTTTATTGAAATCCCAACTTTCAGCAGTAGAAAAGGAACTAGATACTTACAAAAACCCTGGGACATGTTCTTTGCATTCGGCTCTTAAGTATCTGGCTCCTCGTACTCCGGTTTCAGCAGAAGGTACAGAAGACCAGACAGAATCTGATCAACCTTCTCCAAGGAAAAAAAGAAAGACGCTCCCTTTTGCCCGGCTCCTTACTAATGAAGAAAGTTGGCGTGAACTAGAAGAGTTAAACAAGGAGGCAGAACGAAAATCCGAAGAAGCAAGGCGAAAAAAAGAGGTTGCGGCCCAAAAAAAAGAAGCTGCAGCCCAAAAAAAGGAAGCCGCAGCCCAAAAAAAAGCTGCACGGGAACAACAGCGAGCCCAGAAGACTCAGGAAAATAGGAAGGTCGTTAAAAAAAGATAGGGAAGTATGAAATATATATTTTTTTATTAATGATTAAAATTCGTCAAATTACCCCTTAATCTTAAAATTTCAATTTTTTGGTAATGTATGCAAAAGCGATGATTTATACAGATTTGATTTGTCATACCTTTTTTTTTATTAGATCTATTCCAAATATGGCTTAGTTTTATAACCGCAAATTTCCGGAAATTTACATGGGTTAATAAAAGTTTATTTGATAGTACTGTTAACTTCGTCAAATTACCCCTATCTACTTTATATAGAAAATAACTAATAATCACCACAGGTGATTATCACCTGTAATCTACAATGCATAAAAAAATAAACAAAACAAACAACTTTTATTAAATAAAAATTAAATCTCTTTAATATTAGAGTAAGTGTAAAGGTTAGAGATTAGGATAGGGCTCTATATATAGTAAAATTTAGCGAGAAATTGTTTTTTTGTATAAAAAAAAGTAGTTTCATAGACAAAATTTTAAATTAGAAGCAATTTTAGCAATTTTTTAAAAATTGTTTGTTTTTGTTACACAAATATTGATCTACATATTACACCTGATCCTGAATTTTAATTGGTAAATTGACTACAGGTGATAATCACCTATAGTGTAAATTAGCAATTTCCATATATATAAATAAATAAAAATTTGAATTTGGATTTTTAGTCAAATAAAAAAACTATATTTACAGTTTTTTTTGCATAATTTCTGTATAATCTAATTAAATTATACAAAATTTTAGTATATTATATTTTGAAATTTACTAAACATGTAATATAAATTTTTTATACTATTTTACTTACTCGATTTCGAGTAATAAATTTTTAAAAAGTGTTTACAATAATATGTAGCCTTTGCAGTAGAAAGGGCCAATGCTGGTTTATATATAATTTTGAGAAAATCACGTTTGTTTTGTTTAAACTGATCCAGAATAATCAAAATTTTTGTAATTTGATTAGTCTATTATATTGGTAATCCCGTAATATATGAAACTCCCAAGAAATTTTTTTTTCCCCTTTGATAGGTCTCACCGTGACTCGACCTCTTAGCTTTATTATTTATTTAACAAATTAAATACAATACATTTCTAAGAATAAACAAAGCTCGACATCATCCGAATAGTATTACCCAAATGCAATCCATCGCACCAACTCTCTGGAGAGTTAGAGTCTGAATTAGCCCCTATCAAAAGGAGGTCCAAAAGGGGTTTCACCTGATTGGATCAGACAAAAAATTGCTTCATCCCAAATTTCGTGAATTTTTCCTTCCTTTACTTTCTCTAAAATCTTTCTTTCTTGAGCTAGGTTGTCAAGACTTCTATTATTCGACCCCGAAGGTACATTTTTAGCTAAGTCTGAGGTGGGCCCCTTCGTTTATCGCGACTGGAAATTCCAATTGACTTCTCCCATTCCAAAACCGCTGAGCAGCGAATTTCCAGATAAAATCATAAAAAAGGTTCCAGGTGAGCGTTATAGAGTAGTCCAAAATCTCTAAAGCTACTTTTTTTGAACTCAAAAGGTTCGTCATATTGAGAACTGTCGATTCTTGTAATAGACCTTTGATTATGTCCTTTCTTGCCTGGAAGTTTTCTTCAAGAAATTTTTTTTAAATATCTTAATTTTTTATTATGCAAATCAATTTCCACTTAATGTTAAAATTTATCCAAATATAATGGGTAGTATCATCTCTTTTTATTGCAAAGGCCCTATATAATAGGCTACTTTATACTAGTAATTCTAGTACTTAGGGGGCTTCCAGAAATTAGCTGATTTCAGAGGGGATGGGTGGGTCAGCTGAAGTATCAGGTATAATTCTGGCCAAAATTTTATAATTCTGGCCAAAGTTACAAAATTATTTTTAACCAAAATTATAGATTTATTAACAATATTTAATATAATAACTTTTAATTTATTGAATCAAATTTAATGATTTAACTACCAAAATGATCAACTCAATAAGAGGATTCTAGAAAGCCCAAAAACATTAAAATCTAATCACTGGATCCTAAGATCTGAATAGATAAACGTTACTATAAAAGTTTTATAATTTATTAAAAAATTATAAACCATTTATAGTAATACAAATTTATTCTGATCACTGGATCCTGTAATTGGATTTTTATGATTTTAGGCTTGCTAGAATCCTCATTGAGCTGATCATTTTGGTATTTAAATCATTGAAATTGGCCCAGTAGATCAAAAGTTATTAACATTAAAAATTAATTTTCAATTGTTAATAACTTTTAATCTACTGGGCCAATTTCGATGATTCAACTACCAAAATGATCAGCTCAATAAGAGGATTCTAGCAAGTCTAAAATCATAAAAATCCAATAGTAACACAAATCTATTTCGATCTTAGGATCCAGTGATTGGATTTTAATGATTTTGTACTTGCTAGAAACCTCTCATTGAGAGGATCATTTGGTAGTTGAATCATCGAAATTGGCCAAGTAGACCAAAAGTTATTAACAATTGAAAATTAATTTTCAATTGTTAATAACATTTGATCTACTGGACCAATTCTGATGATTTAACTACCAAAATGATCAGCTCAATGAGAGGATTCTAGCAAGCCCAAAATTATTAAAATCCAATCACAGAATCCATAGATCAGAATAAATTTGTGTTTCTATAAATACTTTATAATTTTTTAATAAATTATAAAACTTTTATAGTAACACAAATCTATTCCGATCTTAGAATTCAGTAATTAGATTTTAATGATTTTGGGCTTCTATAATTCTCTCATTGAGAGGATCATTTTGGTAGTTAAATCATCGAAATTGGCCCAGTAGATCAAAAGTTATTTACTATTAAATATTATATCTAACTTATTAATAATCGTAAAATCTGATTGGCTAATTGGGGTATCAGATGAGGGTGGGTAGGGTAGAGGTATAGATGGTGGTGAAATTATACTTCTTAACAAAATTTTTTTGTTGAAATTGTTGAAATAATTTGATATTAAAATTGGTGAAATTGGTGAAATTAATTTTTTACTATCAAAAATTAATTTAAATTACATAAAATATTAATTAAAACTAAACTCAATTAAATACAATAGTTGTAAAAACTCTTTCCAATGATCACTTGGACCAAATTTCCGATGGAAGAAAACAAAAAAGTTTTTTGTTGGAGCGTGGGTAGAAGTACATAGGACCTACAGTTTCTACAAAGGTTAACTATTGCGATATCTAGGGACTCCTTTGATATATTCGGCATGCAAGCCAAAAGCGTTTTGGTACAAGATAACTGGCAGGAGGTGGCGCCCTTGTACGAAAAATTTTGGTGGAGTTATCATTTCCGCTCCGTCGATGAAGTAACCTGTGACTATATAACGGGAAACAGCAAAAAAATGAGTTTTCCAACAACACTCTCTTGTAGATTTTTTACAAGTGATTCCTTTGTATCATCTTTTTCACCTTCCTGCCTTTCTTCCAAAATTTTCGATAAAAAGTGGGGATTTGGTTTACCTCCTCCAAAAGATCGGCTATTTACTTTTCCAAATTCAGACGGACCCGGTAGAATGCAACCACATAACATATTTGTTTACGAATATGGTTTCGGTGCTATTCCATATGACGTGCTCAATCAATATGGTATAGGGATATTCAAGGTTGGTCGTATAGTCAGAAGAAGATATCAATTAAGGCGTAGCTTTAAAGTAGAGATATACAATAGTTGCATTTGTTATATAATTTTTATTCAACCTACCACGGGTTATAATAGTGTTTTCCCTTTTCTTTTTTCCATTGGTTTTTGTTTTTTTTTTCATTAGACTAGCCTTCGTGCTTTACTATATGGTTTTTTTTCTTTTTTGTTTTCCTCTTCCTTTTTTCTTTTTTGTTTGTTTTTCTTTTTGTATTTCTCGTTTTCTTGGCTTGATATTTTTTTATGTTTACACCCTCTTTTTATTTCGTCCTTAGTAAATTCCTTGTTTGTTAAAGGAATATAAAGGAGAGAAGAAGCCATTATAGTGTGGCACTTAGGCTAGTTTAACATAGCCTCTAGTTTTTAGACTCGTCTTCAAATTAGTGTGGCAGGTTGTACTTGGGCACCTTTTATAGCAGCCGGATAATGTCAGATTTGCAAATTAGGAGTAAATAAGTGTATTATGTAGCGATATACTTAGTATCTTAATAAAATACTGGTGAAACTGCCTAAGTGAAAAAAAAATATGAATTTCACTGGCATCTATAGGTAGGGGTGAGGTGGGCTTATAGTAAAAAAAATTAGCTAATTTCTGGAAGCCCCCTTAGTGAGCCCAATTCAAATTTAGTTTACAAAATTATAGATTTAAAATTTTAAGCCTAATTTAGGCCCAAGCCTAGCCTGGTCTACAAATTTCTGAATTGGTTCAGCCTATTTTATATTTTAATTACAATACTTTGTGTAATAATAAATTTGCAGATTTTTATATTCTTTTTTTTAATTTCAAGTATCTTGAAATCTACTAAGCCAATTTTGATAATTTAACTACTATTAAAATTAGAAGAACTTTCTTTTTAACTTTTAATTAAAACACATAAGCCTTTACTTAATAGCATCTTTCATATTTTTGAAAAATTATTTTAACCAATCATATTATTAAATAAGATAAGCCACTAATTTGACTTAAAAAATATAGTAAAGAATTAATTAACTTTAGTAGAAGATTTTTATCTCTCTGCTTCAAATTATAGTTAGACCTTCCTAAATGCATATATATAAAAGATCTTTCTAAATGTATATCTTTTTTTGGGCCCAACTAATATAACACTTATAGATTTTTACCTATCTAAATGCATAACCTCTCTAAATGTATATTTAAGGGTAGAGTATAACGTAAACATTTTTAATAGTAATCACGTTGCAATTTATGCAAATCATATGATATCATATAATTTACATAGATTTTAACCAATCAGAATTTATTATTTCTGCAAATCTCCTCATAAACATTAACAACTCCTCGCAAATTTTATAGTATTGAAAAATTGAAAAATATATTGAAATATTCTTTCTTATATTTACAAAAGATTAAAAATCAATTTTTTATATTAGTTTCGACTAATTTAATTTAATTTTTATATTATAATAACTTGTTTATATAAACTGACAATTTTTTTATGTACAACAAATAATTTGCTATTTATATTATATTGTATTACACTATACCCTTAATTTAATTTTTTACTATGGTCCCAACACTATACATTTAAAGAGGTCTGACTATAAAAACTAAACTTTAAACAAAAGAGTATTAAATACCAAAGAATGTATATTTAAAATTTAAAGAATTTGTATATATACTTTTAAATAAATTTGATTTAAATAATTATTTTGTATAAATTTACACATAAAATTGGATGAGTTAACTCATTTGATTTATAAGTAATTGTACTTAGTTGGACATGTCTCTTAACTATTATAAAAATATACTAAATAAATAGGATTAAATACTTAAAGTAAAAATTTTTAAAATTTTTAAAATTTTACAAGAACTAAAATTAAAATCTTATATTTAGGAATTATAATTTGGTGCTCTTGGAATAAATAGTGATTATTATTACTAGGGTTTTTTTACATTTTTTTTATTTTTTTTCTACATTTTTTTGTTTTTTTAGTTTGTAACACATTTAATTAAGCTACTTTCTTTTTTTATATATGATCTTGTTATTACTAATATTACTATTATTAGTGTTATCATTACTAGTGTTATTGTTACTATTGCTATTATTTTACTGGAACTATCATTACTAGAACTAATATTATTGGTGTTCTTTTACTAATGCTACTACAGTCGAACCTCCATAAATGCAACCTCCATAAATGCAATACCTCTCTAAATGCACGTTTTTTTCTTTTCCGCAAAATGTTATTAGTGATAAATGCACATTCTATATTCTGTAAATGCACGTTCTCTTGAATAACATTTTATATCATACTAACCTCCCCAAATGCATATAGCCAATCAAATTTTAGTATTTAAGTTAGGTTATACAGTTTTGAGTAGAAGTTATACAAACTTGATGATCTAATTTTTAAAGCTGCAATTTAATTGGCTCTCTCTAAATGCAAACCTCTCTAAATGCACATTGTAGGCTTGTCCCTACAAGTTGCATTTATAGAGAGTTGACTGTATTACTATAGTTATTATTTCTGGTAGCTTTTTTTTGTTTTACGTGTATTTGATTAAGTAGTACTTCTTTTTTTCAAGTAACTGATTTCATCGTTTTTGGTATTATGTAATCATTTGAGTTCCTTTTGGTACTTTGAACAATATGTATATTACTGTATTTTGTAGTTTTTTTTGTATGAAATACATTAACTAAAGCCTTTATTTTTCAAAACAGATTAGTTGTTGTAATTACATTTGCATTTTGGAATAGTTTTTTTTATTACTTAAAATGCTTCTATACTGTTTAATTTTTGTTTTGTTTATAAACACATTTACCGGTAATAATACTTTTTAGAATAGTTAGTAACATTTCTGTGCAAATTTTTTTAGTTTTTGTTCTCTTTGCCTTGTTATTTTGATATACTACAAGTTTTGTTAATTTTTTTATACTAGTACACTTTTGGTAATAAATTTGTTATTGGTAGTAAATTTATTTTTGGTAGTGAATTCATTATTGGTGATGAATTTGTTATTGATAGTAAATTTGTTGTTAGAGTGAAATTTATCATTGGTAGTAATTTGTCATTGGTAGTATTATAGCTAGTTTTGTAGTTTTATTATTTATTATGAATTTAGTAACTTAATAGCCTTGCTTATACATTAGGACAAAATTATTTCGGGTTCTAAAACCCAAAATTAAAATTTGAAGACGAAATTGTTTTTGATCTATTTTACTTGAAAAATAAAATTATTTGATACTTTTTTTGAATAGACAAAATTACAAAGAACATATCTATATAAATTTTATTTGCTCTTCCTTATAAAATATTTTAATTTTCTTTAATGAAGATGAAGTAGGCCTTTTTCAAAAATCAATTTCGGTGGCATCACTAGTCTTGCTATTATTGTAAATCTGTAAATTTTTGTATTGTTTTATAGTTTTAGTTCTTTACTAGTTAGAATTATATTTAGCTTGTTAAGGTTTTAGAATTAGAGTTAGTGTTAAAATAGTTACTGATATTAGTATATTGGTTGTGTTTAGATTTTTTAGTTTGTTATCTAAGCAATTCTTGATTTTTTATAGATAAGTTGTGAACCTCTAGGTCAATAGCATAGTGGTTATACTTTGATATTGCAAATTGCTGGTTCAAGTCCACTTAGTGATAATTTGGATTTGATAGTTAGAACCCCAATTTGGAATACCTGAAGTTACAAGATATAGTGAGAGGCCACAGATACTTTATAAACTTGTAGTACTGCATTTCTGGTTATAGATAGGACAATAATACCAACAGTTACCATAATGAGAAAGCAGTAATTACCATTCCCCAAGTGGAAGTTGAACAAAACTGATGACCCTCAGAGGACCCCAAAGAACTCTATTTGAGTTTGTATAATTTTAGCAATATTTTAGCCAAATAGATATATAAAATAAAGCAAAATTTGAAAATTTACTATATAAAAATGCAACATTTGATGAATTTCTATACAAAATTTTCTTTTCTAGAATTATCTGAGTTGTATCAGAGTTCGTTAGGGTTCTACTTTCAGCTATGAGCAGGTAAAGCCATTAGGGTTATTGTACTAGCTACGAAGAATAAATATCAAGAACTGAGACACCGCGAAAATGAGGATTGTAGAGATTCAATGGTAATGTCCCAATCCCAATAGTCATAGTGTTCAATAAACTAGTATCTGGTCTGGGTGTTAAGGATACAACAGAAGAGAATAATAAAAAAAAATAAATAAATCATAGATTGTGCAATATTATAATATTATTACCAATAAATTGTATTTAATAAATTATCATTATATTATTATTATTATACATACTGGTAGTATTGAAATTAAGAAAATCTGTATTATATAAATTGATTACATAACTAGGAGTGCACTATTATGCAAATGCACCAAAAAATAAAACCCATATTATATATAAAAAACAAAATTTTTATAACTGTACTTTAAAAATATTTAGAAAAGTAATAATTATTACAAGCTAATTTGATTATATTTCTAATATTAAATAAATAATACTAATCTATCTTGAAATATTTAACAGATTTTTTATATAAATATGGGAATTTCTAATTTTACTAAAAGAAATTACAGTCAGACCTTCTTAAGTGCACGCTATTAACCGGACATGAGAGTGTATTTATAGAGAGTGTGCATTATAGAAATATATATAAAAAATATATAGCCAATTAGAAGAAAGAACCAATGCATATGATTAATAATACTTGTATTCAGAAATGCCAAAACTAGGTGATATTTGTATTATCCATAGTTTTGTTGTTGAAATAAAAGAGAAAAAGTTATTAAAATCGAATCGCCCCTTTTCTTAAATACTTGCTTATAAAATTGATTAAACAATTATCGATTACCTCATTTATTGAACAATTGAATCTGTGATTATTGATTTTCAATTTCTGACTGCCTCTAGCTGCTGTTGAAATTTAATTGGGCCTAATTAGAATGGTAAACGAAATTACTTGTGATCTCAAAGATCTAAAGAATTATTTAATCACATAATATTATAAACGAAGTTCACAAAAAAATCTTAAAATAAAGCAAGTCTGGAATGTGTAACAGGTTAACAACAGATTACTACAAGATTAGGTATAACATTATATAATTAGAAAAACTCAAAACAAATATTTGTTTTGCTAAAAAAATCAGTAAACTCGCATAGAAAACCATCTTTTATGCTTTAATAAAAAGTTTTCTTGTACAATTTTACTATACATCTTGCTAATACCTAACCCTAACTCTAACCTAAATATAAATGAACTTTAAAGAATTTTGCACATTTCGATGTATGATCAACAATATGCATAACCTGTCACATATTCCGGTCTTGCTAAAATAAATATTCTAATTATGTGATCATCCAGTATTTTAATTGGCCAAAGATTACATGCATGCATTTATGGAAGTGCATATATAAGTCAGAGACCACAAAATCTATGCACATGCAGAAGTTGGAGAGTATGCACTTATGTCCCAAGCTTGTGACTGGGCTAAGATATGCACTTAAGAAAAGTGTGCACTTAGAGAAGGTGCACTTAGGGAGGTCTGACTGTACTGATTACACATCATTTTTATATTAGTGATATTGCAAAATTATTTTATACTAATTCAATTAGGGCGCTGACAGATATTATGTAATATCTTTTTATCAAAAGGGCCATCTCTCCCCTCTATATCATATATGAAGCATATATATAATATATTATATCTAGCTATCCCTCCCTCCCTAAGATATTACGTAATATCTGTTAGTGCCTTTATTATAATTACAGAATTATTATTATTATTTTTTTTTTAATATTAAGGGTGTAGCTCCTGCCCCAAACTTTATTAATACTTAAGCAAATTGATATATGGCGGTGCCTTTTATATATACATATTATATACAAGTATTGAGACTAGGACTTCAGGCTGTGAAACCTTTTATCCACGGCTAAAATCCACCAGAGCCTTCCATATTCCCATTTATATAGTTGACCTGGATTTGTACGTCCCTTTTTAACTAACAATCAGCACCTACATGTCCGCTACTTTATCCATATTTCCTAATTCATCACTTCCAATTTGGTGTGTGTTGCCAGGTAGGCGCTTTATGCTTTCAAGTTGATGTACCTGAAATCTGGTTACCCAGAAAATCCCTTACTAGCGTACTTCTCAGGGGTTCGTGTCTCAAGCCATGCAGCTGCCTCTACCACATTGGGTAAGTATCTCAAGCCTGCATGCTGCCGCAACCAGCCGGTTTTCTGCAACTTGAGGACCCAGGATTTAGCGTTCTGAATTTGGAAATGTGTGAACGACTGTACTTTCCGCTATGGTGGCAGGGACTTGGGCTTTCGCAAATACTTCCAGTGCTGAGTATAGTTGGATAGCATCATGAGGCTAGGGCGAACCTGATTACTACTGCATGCATTTATACTAGCATATACCTGTATTGGTGGTCCCAAATCCTCTTAGCATCTGAAGACTCTCATATGGGTACGCCAGAGCTCCGTTGGGTCTTGACACGTATATGCCTCCATGTTTCCGCTTTTTATTGACTGATTAGTTCTGTCTGCCCTTGCGAAGTTCACTAGACCCAGTACCCAGTCAGTCACTCTTTGGATTCTTTTCCCCAGTCATCTCAGACTACCAATCCAGTTGGCCTGGAAGGATCGATCTGCCAGCCTAAGGTTTTCCTTTCCTTGGTTCATGCTTCTATAACACATGACCTTTTCCTCTGGTATGACTCCGGCGGCCAGGTTAGTGGGCCCCTAATTACAGAATTATTAAAATACTATGCAATAAATTTAATTTATTTAAACTTTATAATTTTATATTAACTAAATTATAATTATAGAATTATTAATACATTATATAATAAATTTAATTTATTTAAACTAGTGATGCTACCGAAATTGATTTTTGAAAAAGGCCTATTTCGTCTTTATTAGAGAAAATTAATTTTTTTTATAAGAAAGAGCAAATAAAATTTATATAGATATGTTCTTTATAATTTCGTCTATTTAAAAAATGTATCAAATAATTTCGCTTTTAAGTAAAATAGATCAAAAACAATTTCGTTTTCAAATTTTAATTTTGGGTTTTAGAACCCGAAATAATTTCGTCCTCATGTATAATTTAAACCCTATAAATTTACCCTAAACTAAAGTATTGTTACATGTTAACTCCAATTTTAACAAAGATATCTTTTAAAATCTTCAAAACTACTAAAAACAACTTCCTACAATACTATGTTCTGTTTATTAGCTTTGCTTCACTTTAATACTAATACTAATCTTATACAATATACATTATTATAAATAAGTATCTAATGAAAGATCTTCTGTAACTCTATCTACTGATCATTTGTACCAACAAATACGCTAACACTTCAGAAGTAAAGTCTTAAAGAAACTGTAGAAAAACCAACTAAAACATGCAACCTGGCAGCTGTTATTTAGGGATATAGTTAACTGAGTATCTGCTAATAGCTTTAGAGTTTGTCACTCACCCAAAAATGGCACTTGTCATTTAAAAGTAAAGTTCATAGACTATTTGCTAACAAGCTTAGAGTTTATCACTTACCGAAACCCGAGAATTACTTGGCGGCTCTCTGATGGATTTTGGACTACACAGGAAGAACTATTATCTTTACTATGGTTGCAAGTGAATTTTTTTGGTGCCATTGGTTTGCGAAGAATTTTCAAAAAGTGGACGATTTGGCGTATCCTCTCCAATTGATTTGCATCTACT
Organism: Gigaspora rosea; assembly: GCA_003550325.1. NCBI lineage: Eukaryota > Fungi > Glomeromycota > Glomeromycetes > Diversisporales > Gigasporaceae > Gigaspora > Gigaspora rosea. The sequence continues at coordinate 208,156 of QKWP01000374.1, read as the reverse complement.
GTATTGGATATAATTGTTATGAATGACTTGGAAACAAATAATGAGGAAAGACATACAAGACTTAAGGAGAAACTACTAAAAGAAGATTCTAGAAGCTTTGTCTTAAGCAGTCTGGTTTATATGACTGCTTTCTGTTTAATATACTAGGACCTGGGCTAGTTATGCCAGGATAAGTTTATCAATATTAACAATTTTTATTTTAAAAGTCTGAGAAATTAAACTTAATTCAGCTAATAATTAGGCCTCGAATAAAGATTGATGGTAGTGGAAGACCATCATGAAGTCCGAGCTTCTTTTTCTCAAATAATTGTAATATAATATTGTTATTCTCTTCTGTATATAATAATATACAATTTAATAAATGATAAAAAGCAAGGTCTCAGTTATAAAACAGTAAAAAAAAAAAATAAGTATTCTAATTCTAATATCTTAAAAAAAAGTTTATATCTAAATATGCTAATAAAACCTAATATAAGTCTATCTATATCAAAAAACCTACTTCTATTACTGAAAAAACAATATTAAAAAAAAGAGTAGTCTTATCCTAGACCCGGGGTTTACACTAATAACCTAAACCCCAAAGAGGTCTATATTAAGACAATTAATTTAATCCTAGACCCCATATCTAACCAATCAAATTTAATCATATGACAAATATAAATTGGGCAGCGACCCATCGCCATGCTGACCCCATGATCGGCCAATCAAATTCGGTCACGTGACTGATGGTTAAATCATCAAAAAAATTTAAGTTTTTTTACCGGTAATAATAAAAAAAAATCCAAAAATTACATTATTTATTACATAAAATTTCGTATTTATTTAATAAAAAAAAATTTAAAAATAAAGAAAAAAATAAAAAATTAAAAAAATAAAAAAAATAAAAAGAACACTCATATAACAATCTGCACCCAAACACACGCCGAACCCACAAAGACATCAATAGGACCAAAGAAAACTGTACCACCCACGGCATCATATTCAAGTCGGCACTAACGAAATTTTACCACGATACAATACCAACAGCCCAAACCCCAAACGACTCGAACAACGACTCCAACAACGACTCCAATAACAGCGCCAGCGATGACTCCAACAACTGGAAAAAAACGATTAAAAAGAAAAAAAAAAAAAAAAAGAAAGAAAAAATCCTGAACCTGCGACAGAACGACGACAACGTAAAAAACACCCACCAATGAAAGGATCCAAGACCTGCGAAAACATAAAAAACATCCAATTCTGAACACAACGAAAGAATACCAACAGCCCAAACCCCAAACGACTCGAACAACGACTCCAACAACGACTCCAATAATGGCGCCAGCGATGACTCCAACAACTGGAAAAAAACGATTAATTGAAAATCCGTTTCCGAATGAGAATCAATTTATTAATAAATGATGACGCAGATCATTACTAATTAATATCAAATAATTTTTTTAGTTCAAAGCCAACGTGACTTTACGATTACTAATATAAAAATCATTTCACATATTATAACGCACTAGATCGTGAGTAATAATGTGGACAAGTTTTAAGACGTAGCGATCAATCGATAAAAAGTTTACTTTGACGTGAAGTGGCATTTCTGGACCAAAAATAGGTGTTGATTCGCATAGATCGCAAGTTTAAGTGNAAAAAAGAGAAACCTTACCGGAGTCGCTTTGTTGATGATTTGTTCAGTCAAAATTTTTGTTATGATAACTCCAAGACTGTCTTGAGTGCACGATTGAGACCCTACGCAAGCTAAGCAAATAACAAGAAAAAAACAAATACAATTATAAAAAAAAAAAACCTCCTAAACCTGGCGACAGAACAACGTAAGAAACACCCCTGCTTCTGAACCTGACGAATGAATTCAAGACCCACGAAAAATAGAAAAGCTAAACATATTATTATATACATATATATATATAAAAAAAAAAAAAGAGAAACCTTACTGAAGTCGCTTTGTTGGCTATTTGTTTGGTTACAGAACCCCAAGAAACTACTACACCAATGAAAACAACGACGACAACACCACGACGACACCAACGACAAAACCAAATCTGAAAGGCGACAAGCTAAAAAAAAAAAATTATTAAGCGGCAAAAGCGAAGCGAAACAACAAAACAAAAAATTGATTATCATGGTATACGAAAAAAAATTTATACAGTATATGATCGCCAATCACAGCGCATATGTAAAATTTGGGTCTAGAATAAAAAAAAATTAACGTAAACCTCTATGAGGTTTATGTTAATTAACATAAAACCCGGGTCTAGGCTAAGGTTTCTCTAAAAAAAATCACTACAGTCTTTCTCCTCTATAATCACCTTCTATATAATTACAATTTTTATAAAATAAATTAATTTTTGTAACAATTTATTAAAAAGCTTATAAAAAAAACTTCTATATAATCACACTCTTTTATAATCATCAATTTTCTTAATACAAACTGCATGATTATAAAGGAGGAAGACTGTATTAACAAACAATACAATACTAATTAATGATAGCTCAAGAAAATAGTATTACTAGTAAAAACAATATTAAAAGACCAATAAAATTAATAATATTAATGAAATAATAGGAATGCATGTTAAGCATATATGACTAAATAAATACTAGCAAATAGTAAAAAATGACAATCTAAAAAACACAACATGCAATACTAAAAAAAACTGGTTAATACAATAAAAAAAGAACAAGTAATATAAAAAAATCTAATAATTATAAGTATGACACTAGTATATAATATAATAAAATTATATTAGAGAATTGTATTAGCAAATAACAAAATAATAACAACTTAAGAACATGATACATAATGCTAAAAAACATACTAGTTAGTACTATATATACAAAAAAAATTTATACTTATAAATAATAGTACTAGTATATTACAAATCAATACCAGGAACTATAGCAACAAATAATAAAATGATAATTTAATGACAACCTAATAACATGATATATAATGCTAAAAAAATACTGGTTAATACTATAAAAAAAAAAGAAAAAGTAATATGGAAAAAGAAAAACCAATACTCATATAAGTGATCCAATATCGTGATATATTGTATAATTTATAATACAAAATCTTTAATGTTCCTTCTGTCTGATATTATGTGATCATCATTTATTTTAATTTTTAGACTGATTCAGGATTAACTATATGATATAGCTATAATGATACAAAAAAAATTGATATTTTTTCTGTTTTATATCATGTTATCATTATTTGTTTTAATTTTTCAGAATTTATTAATTAAATATAACAAATGACTATCAGGTAATTTCGTAATTTGTTGGCCTTATATGTAATTTTTTGTTTTAATAGAGTAATATACAGGAAGTTAATTTTTTGGTTAACATTACTCCTCCCTCTTCCTTTTTATATTTCTGGTAAAACAAATATATAAATAAAGTAAAATTAAAAATAATTAAAATACTATAAAACCATAAAATAATATAATGAGATGTGGTTTTGAATTTTGGTCTAAATTAAGCTTAATTTAGACTAAAATTCAAAATAACTCTCTATACATTATTTTATAGTTATATAGCAAATATAAAATAAAATATTTTAAATTAGAAAAATAAGTTAAAATAAAATAATTTAAATAAAATAAAATAATTTAAAAATAAAATTAAAACAAATTAAAAAATAAAAATAAAATTAAAATAAAAACTAAATAAAAAAAAAAAAATAAAATAAATAAAAAAAAGAAAAGAAATTTAAAAAAAAAAAGAAAAAATATTTAAAAATAAAATTAAACTAAATTAAAAAAAAAATAAAAAATTAAAACAAATTAAAAAAAAATAAAAAATAATTTAAAAAAAACCTCTGAAAAAACATTATTTTAAAAAAAATTAAACTAAATTAAAAAATAATTTAAAAAAACAAAATAAACAAATAAAAAATGGTGTTTCTAGGCATCTCCCGCAGGAGATGTATCTCTCACGAAATTGGCCAATAAAAATCATTCCACGTGATGATCGATACCAAATTAGCGAATAGTTAATCACCCTTGGTGTAATGTAACACAATCAGGAAAATTTTAAAACAAACGTTCGCCTTTTCAAAAATCATTTATTTCTTGAACATTTACATAAGAAATTACCTTTCGAGCCTAACAAAAAATTTTCCTTGGCCAATTTTACTATATATATCACTAACACTAACCCTTACACAAACCCTAACCCTACCTTAAACGAATTTGGTTGTGGGAGATATATAACTTATATATATCCTGCGAGAGATGCCTATAATTTCCCAATAAAAAATTAAATAAATTATTTAAAATAAAATTAAATTGAATTAAAAAAAATAATAAAAAACAATTTAAAAAAAACAAAAAAAATTAATAAAACATTAAAATAAATTAAAAAAATAAAAAAATAATTTAAAAGCAAAATTAAAATAAATTAAAAAAAACATAAAATTAAAAAAAATAAATAAATAAATAAATAATAAAACAAATTAAAAAAATTTAGTGTATTGTAATCTTAACAGGCTATAAAATTCACAGCCCTGCATCTGCCAATCAAAATTGCAGAATTATTATGATCTGCAAATTTTTTTGTATAACAAAAACAAAGTTTTTTACAAAAAATTCAAAAATTACTTATAACACAAAATCCAGCTTATAAAACTAATTTTTTTTATACAAAAAAAAAATTCCTTGCTAAATTTTACTATAAAGGTTGCTATTTTTATAACCCTAACCTAACCCTAACCCTAACTTTAACTTTAATAGAAAACTTTTTAAAACGGGTATATGAATTTCACAGCCTGTGAATCGAAGTTATTTTCAAAAATTTAAATAAAAAAAATCATATAATTAAAAAAAAAACAGCAATAAAAAATTTACATGATTAAATAGTTTAAACAATTTTTACATTACTATATAAAATGCGTTTACATTATCTTGCAAATAATAAATTACTTCTTCTGAGCTGTTTATATTTCTTTTTCTTGCAAAATGTAATGTCAGTTTTTACTTGAATTAATACTAAATTGTTGATTACAATAATAATGTACTTTGAAACACTTTATTTATAAATATATTTATAAATATCATCATCAACTACTATTTGCAAAGTAAAACAATCCCATATACAAATCATTTTAATGTATGTTAAAATTTTATTATAATTAAAAAAACATAACCATAATAAAAAAAATGCATTTACCAAGTTTTTGACTAGCATGCTTTGCTATTTGGTATATAGTACAAATAATCTTATCTTATAATAAGCTTGCTTTCTTTAATTATTTTCATTCAGCTTAATTGTATAAAGTTTTAATATAAAGAATTGTAAAATTATAAGTTATCCAATTTTAAAATTTGGTTATATAAATTATTTGAATTTTTAAATGCAGTTAGGGCAGTGTCATTAATCACCTGATTATTTTTTATCAGAGGCCTACCCCCCTCTCTCTTTCTCAATATATAAATAGTCAGGTTCTTATATATAATTTCAACTTTTTTTACCCCCCTTCCCCCTAAAAAATCACCTGATTTTTGTTACTCCCCTTAAACAATCATATTTATTTCGATCCATTAAAGAATATTTTTTTTCTTTGACAAATAAGCATTTTTAATTTTTGATCAAAGATTTCACAAGCAAGAAAGTTGTATTATTCTATATTAAAAAATTTATAATGAAAAAAATAAAAAAATTTGTTATATGAATTAATATAATTAATATAGGACAGGACTAGTCAGTGACCTGTGCACTTTGTGCTTCCTATTTTGATATCTCAAAATTTTACTAGGATAACCCTGTTGCACTTCTAACAAAAAATGATCCTCTCGCGATTTTGTACTAATTTTGACCTAACCCTAACTCTAACCCTAACTCTAACCCTAACTTTACGCGAAATTAATTATTAGTACATTAGGGGCACAAAATACACGGGTGCACTTTCTAGATTTTCCTTAATATATGTAATATGAATATATTTGTATTATAATAAAATTTAATAATTGTATAATATGTAACAATAGTTTAATAGGAAATAGAAAATATAAAATTATTTATATTATTGCAAAGTAATAATAACAAAACCCCATCATTTAATGATGGGTTCAGTAACTAGTAAATAAATAAAAAACTAGTTAAAAAAGAGAAAAAATGCAATATAAACAAAAAAATTAATACTTATATAGCTATATTATACTAGTGATCATAAATAATGTAACAAAAAAAACTTAATTAACTTGTATAATCTTATACAATTCCAGGTGTATTTATTAAATTTTTTTATTTTATTTATTTTATTTGTGAATAGTACCTTTTTCTTATTCTAGAATTTTAATAGTCATTATTATTGCTAATTCAAAAATAATTACATGTGTATTATGAAACATGTGTTGCATTATTTTTGCTTGATTTATGCATAATTTGTACTATATAAATATATATATAAATTTTTATTGTTAATTCTGCATTTTGTCAATATCAGAATTGATTGATAATCAAACCAAAAAAAAAAACCATTTGACTTTTGTTCAACAAGTGCAAATATTACTCTTGCTTCAAAAAGAGTGCACTACAAGAAAAGTAGATTGGGCCTATTATGTAGTAAAGAAGAATTTGGTTCAGTATATTCTAATTGAATAGTATACAAAAAAAAATACATGGTTTTTTAAATTAGAAAAAGATAGCTAAAAAACTGCACTTTTGAAAACTTAGGCAAAATTTGTCATTTAGAAACATTGGATGGACCAACTCAAAGAAGGATTGTAAATATTATTATGTCTTATTGTTGCTCTACTGCCATTGAAGTGAGGGCTTACCTAAAAATAAAGAAAAATATTGAGATTTCAGTATTTATTATTCACTATATACTTCAAAACCATGGTTTAATATCAGGGGTTAAGAAAAAACCCTTTCTAATTAATAGTCATTGAAAAATGCAGCACACTTTTGCAAAAACTATAAAATTGGACAGCTGAAGATTGGTCAAAGTTAATTTGATCAGATGAATCAAGGTTTCAAATCTTTGGATTGGATAGCAAACAATATTACTGGAAGTGTTATAAAGACCATTAAACAAGTTCCAACTATAAAATTTAGAGATGGTTTAATTATGATTTGGGGGTGCTTTACTTCTCATAGCATTGGCAACTATTGCAAGATTGATGGCACTATGAATAACAAGTTGTATTAGCAAACACTTTGTGAAGATTTGATATGAACTATTAGGGATTAGGGATTTGATATTTAGGAAGTTACTTTTCAACATGATGGAGCATCTTGTCATATGGCGATTTTAACAAAATATTGGCTTAAAAGAAATAAGATCAGGTTTTTTGACTGGCCCTCCCAATCACCTGATCTTAGCCCGATCGAAAACTTGTAAGATATGACTATCATCTTAGGGATCTTTCTGAACAATTTACAAGCAAAATGAACTTCTGGAAAAAAATTCAGACAGTCTGGTAGGCAATCAACGTTGAAACCTGCACAAGGCTGATTCGTTCAATGTCAGAACAAATTTGTGCTGTAATTAGAGCTCGGGGTGGTTACACCTGATGGTGAAGACCAAAAATTATAAATTTTTTTTTTGTTTTACAGTCACGTTGCTGTAAAAATGAGCAAAAATAATGCAACGCTTCAATTGAAATAAAGCGCGTGCCTGTGTTCATTAAATTTTTTAAAATTTTTTATTAATGAAAATGACTATTCGTGAAAAAAATAAAAAAAAAATTTAACGAATACCCCAGAATTGCGTAAGATAGTACAAGTTAATTAAAATTTTTTTTGTTGCATTATTTATAATCGCTAGTGTATTAAAATAATTTGTTAGGATTAGGATTAGAGTTAGAGTTAGAGTTAGGGTTAGAGTCGGAGTTATAGTAAAATCGCGATAACATGACAGAGGTTACCCTAGTAAAATTTTGAGTTATTATAGAATTATTACATATGGCAACATGTAGCCGTGGCTACATATAAATTGTGACAGTTCATAATAAAATTTAAACTTATTTTATGTCCGATTTCTAAAATTTTTTGGGGCTTTTTTGTTAGGTTATTTTTTTATAGTTAAGTTAGAGTTTAGGGTTAGAATTATTGGAAAAGAGTATAATGGCCTCAATTTCACAATATGATCTGTAACATAAATTAATCCAAATTTTATTCTCCAAAATTTTTAATTTTTTAAATTTTTTTTTAATAAGTTTATCAAAACTACAGTAAAATAATATGTAGTATATACAGTATATACTTACGAATAATTTTAAATTTATTAAATTTATTAAAATTTGTTAAAGCTATTAAAGCTATTTAAAAACTTAAATTACTTTGCACAATTGGCTATAATAAGTCGCGTAATGAAAATCAGGAGATCGATCGAACACGTCTTATGACGTTCTGAAAAATCAAAAACTAAAACCAACACAAAAAATGACGTGTTTTTTTCAACCCTCTGTTACAAATAACGTTATGATAATTAGTAATACGGCATTTTATATTATACTTGTTAATTTCTACATATGCTCCGATTTTTGGAATTTATAAAAAAAGCTTATTTTTTTAAAACTTTAAAGCCAAATAATTTTTGATCTACTGGTCCATTTTAAATGATTTACTACCAAACTGTTCGTCTCTTTAAGACGATTCCAATGGGTTAAAAATCATAAAAATCCAATCACAGGGTCATAAGAAAATGTGCTATCAAATAGATGATGCACCTGAAATTGGTTTGACATAGATCAAACCAATTTCAGGTGTATCACCTATTTGACAGTGCATTTCTCATGACCCTGTGATTGGATTTTTATGATTTCGGGCTTGTTGAAATCGTCTCAAAGAGATGAACATTTTGGTAGTAAAATCATTTAAAATGGACCAATAGATCAAAAATTATATAGCTTTAAAGTTTTAAAAAAATAAGCTTTTTTTTATAAATTCCAAAAATTAGAGCATATGATTACAATTAATTCTTATTATTATAACTTTATTTTTGTGTCGACGAAAACCATTGTACTGATCATTGCCAAATACATATTAAGCATTCATTTCTGCAGTATGTTTTAGCATCATAGGAATCTTCATATTTTAAGTTAGGGGCAATAAGCCAATTTGATTTCAACTTTCAACTTGTTCATAAATGATAGGCTCTACATAATCAATCAGAATTAGTGAGTTAGCAACTTGGTTTAGCTTGCAACTCCTTATCTAACCTCACAATAGTTTGTTGAGCCTGGTCTTATTTTAGGAAATTTGTCATTTCTGATTAAAGAAAAACCGGCTTTATTTATTTTTTTTTTTAGTTATTTCTTTTTTTTCTTATAATACTTAATTTCATACATTTGATAATTTTCATTTGTTTTTTTTTTTCTTACCACTTGAACTCATACGCGAATGTGATTATGCATACACACAATTTTAGAACGAAAATGAAACAATTGACAATCGATATTTTCAATTAGTACATGATACTTTAAAAGGGATAAGTTACGATTTTTAACAAGATCGAATTTGCTTAAGACACGATAACTGCTAAATGTACGGAAACACAGCGAATAAGTTTCCACAATTGAGATAATTTTGTAAAAAAAAAAAAAAAAAAAAAAAAAAAAAAAAAAAAAAAAAAAAAAAAAAACAATTACGAGTTGAAAAACGGGAAAAAAGACGAAAGAAAGCCTATAATATATGAGATATGAGATATAGCAATTAGAAGATAATAAGAATTAAAATAAAAAAAATATTAATGAAACTTTACCTAGTGTTCGTTGTAATATAGATATCCAGTTTGTTATTTAGACCTGCGCCGCCATCTTGTAATAAACTTTCCCTTATTTTCTCGTGTAATATCAAAAACCACGACAGCATCATCTTCCGAAGGTTCCTGTTTTTCTAAGATATCATCCTCATTATCATCGGATTTAACGTCGTCAGGAATATTATCAGGTGCCGTATTTGCTACTGAAGAAGGTTTACTGCTTTCGCTTGTTTGATCAGGTAAATCGTCGTTGACTCTCCGATAACGAGCTTCCTTACGAATCGGAATTTTAATTCCCTGTTTGGCGAAAGCTTTTGAAAGTGCTGTTGATTCTGATGTAATATTTATTAAGCATAAAATTTAGGTTTGTTTGTTTGTCCGAAATTTAGTGTTACAAAATCCGAAACGATACTTCGGTACCTGTCATACCCGGAAATTTTTTTGCGGAATATGCTCTAAACGTAGAGCTATAAACTTCAGCTGCTACGATCCCGCGGGCATTTGTGAATCCACTCTGTGATCTGTAGATTAAAAAATTTAAACATAATGAATTTTAAACAAAGAAAACAATAAAATAGTTAAATAACTGGTTTATTTATAGTTGTTTTATTTGGATGTCCGTAAACTTTAAATACTGCGTTTTTATGATTACTAATAACTTACTGAAATAATGGTTCCTTAACGTCACAAAACGAGAATTTTAGAGTAAAGGTACCTTCTGTTCTAACCGACAAGTCTTGAAATATAAAGAAAATTCCTAATCGATTCATATGATCGTTAAGCAAGTATGCGGACGAAGTACAGTGGCCCATAAGATTTCGAGTACACAATGGCGCGTTTAGTGACATGATACTTGAGCTCGAACAAGAAGGTTGGGCAGGGATAGACGAAGGATTAATTACAAGATTACGTTCTTCCTTACAATCTTCAGACCATAGTCCAGCAATAACAATCATAGTGGAATGGTCCACAGAACTACAGTAATGTTAATAATGCTATAAAATTATTTAATTATAAAAAACTTAACCTATCTCTATCATTGTTTAAATTTGTTTATTAAATAATTCCTTTATGTTTTATTAAGTCTGCTCATATCTCAAATGTAAAGAGCAAATAAAGCGACGACTCATATTATTTACCTTTCAGGTACAGGTGTTCCATCTTCAGTGAGCACTAGAAGTCTAATGACAGGAGGTGGGTCAATCGGACGGCGGTCTTTGTCGCCAAAGCCACACATTCTCGCACGTATAGGCTCTTGAACGACTTCCAGTTGGTACCTGTAGCTAAATATGAAAAAAAAACAAAGCCAAATTTTATTTTCATAATAATAATTATCATAATAATTTTAGCGTTACAAAAGGTTACTATACGCGTCGGATAATATCATTGCAAAAAATTAATTACTTGGAAGAATTCATTTTTCGAAGGAACAAAGAGCGAATTCTAGAAGAAACTTGATAAAATAGTACTTATAATCTTTTACATGATTTGATTATGTAATTTTCACGAATATTTACATGATAAATCATGTGACTTCAGAATTCTATTAGACACCTAAAAGTCAAAACAATTAACAAAGGCGTATCGTTAAGACAAAGATTAATACTTAATTTAGCCAAAAAAAATTGAAAAGAAATTTAGTTTAAAGGCTGTTACATATGAACTGTAAGAGTTTCCGGCAATACAAGTTACACTTGATCTCGTAATTTGATTGGTAGGAATCTGATCAGGTCATCTTAATCACATGATCTACCTCTTCGCTCTCTCTCTACTTATAGTGCCCCCACGTAGTATGTATGTACAAAATTTTTATTGGAAATATTTAGTATCAGTTTCCTTACTTGGACAGGTGCTGGACTTCATGAGATCATAACCTTAATATTTATAGTCAATTTCTGCATGTCAGCATTTCATTCTCACCTTCACGAATTCACACAAGACAAAAGAAGAATTTTGATTCGATACGTAACCACATCTCCTTTAGTCGCGTAGTCACATTTGCTATACAATTTCTGCAAAATCAATACTTTATATGTTGGTTCACTTGTAAAATTTGGAGAAGTGGAATATAAAAAGACCTACCTTACACGACTTTACATAAAGTTCTTTTCTTTTTAAATAAATAAATAAATAAATAAATAATAATAATAATAATAATAATAACGTATTCATTGCGTTTCATACCTTTCAACAGTTATTTATTTGCTAATAGCCTTGGCTTTATTATTTAAAATTGTCAGAATTAAGACCAGAATTAAGGATATCTCTACATATAAGTCATTGGTCTGACTAGTTGATTACAGATAGTCTAGTCCTTAAGATAATAAGATAAAAACTGTCTTAACCGTGCGTTGTCTTTTAAAAATCTACTAATTTTTGTTTGACGATTTAAATTATATAAATAGTTAAATATCGAAAACTAAATTATTGTCGCGGATGAAGCTAGAAAAGACTGAAACTGGAAATTAGGGACTTCGATTTAAAAATATGAACCCTACAAATCCACTTATACTCTTTTATTATCAAAACTAACCTTAAACCCTAATATAACTATTTAAAAAAACCCCAAGAAAATGCACCCCAAAAATTTTTGGAAATTTTATATTATTAATAAACTAATTAAAATTTTCAGCTTCAGCCGTTTCCAGTTTCAGCCGCTTCCAGTTTCAGCCGCAACAATTATTGTAAACATGCCACATTGATTGTTAGTTCTTTAGATTAAAATACTGCAATAGAGTAAACATGAAAAACTGAATAATGTATTTTTTTATAGAGTTTATTATAAAGAAATGAAAATAGGGTTATAGTAATTGATATATTTTTTTAAAAAAAATTTTTTCTTAAACATCACAATAAAGAAATTTCAAAATCACGGAAGGTAAATTAATATTGCAAATTAATATTAGATATATTTTAACTTCTTTTTTTTTTTTTTTTTTTTTTTATTATTATAGGATGGCAGATGAATTATTTATAAATTTTAGATAATGTTCAAGAAAAGGAACAAAAAAAAACATTATATTTTCAAAAGAAAATGAAATTCAGGAGAATATCATAGAACTTAGAAGAACTTCCATTTTTATATTTTTATAGCACAAGCAGCAGTAAATCGTATAACGTTACGCCTTACTATGAAATTCATTCCCCAAAAAATTTTATTTTGAACAGATGTAAGGGTGCTTTTATCAATGGCGCATTATATGAAAAAATCTTATTATTATTAGGAAAAAGGAATGTAGGCTGATTTTGGTTTTAGAAACAAGAACAAATCTAGGCCTTCCCCCCTACCGTTAATTGATATGAGCCATTTAAAATAAGTGGCTTCTACCTTTAGACATTCCAACTATAATTAAAATTTCCTTCATTATAAAGTTGGCATATATATAGTATTTGTTGATTCCTTCATACGAACAATGAACCTAAAAAAAAATTTCACCATTATGTCGATATAATATAAAAAAATAAAAAAAAAAGTTAAAATTAGGAATGGATAAAATGGAAATATGCATCCTGCATGGATATTGGCAATAACGTATCTGGTTATTGGTTATCTAGCATAAAGAATGAGAGTTCTTTTGCTTCAATACAAGTGTTATTAAGTGTTATTCTCATAGGCTGATAAGTTTAAATATTAATATAGACTATTTTGCTAGTCAAAGTTAGATAGCTCAAGCCAGATGACATGTGAATATATATAAATATGTAGACAACTTACTGTATAATAGAGCAGATCACTCATTTTTGTTTCGGTCATATAACATAGCGAATAAATGCTTTTCATATTAACAGTAAACTGTTGACTAGTAGATTACCTATTATTTATATTCTATACCAGCTTGATTTATAATTAAGTATTATATACATGTATATAGTGTAAATCAAAAAAAATTTGTATCTATATTGTTGGTGAATAAACTTCAACCTCAGCAATTTATTTATTTTTCTACTTGAATATTCGAATATAATAGCACTAGAAGAATGCCATTATTGGTCACGTGAATCGGCTGCCAGTCATTTTAACATATTCAGGTTTGATTTCTAATGTTAACCAATGTTTTATAAAAGAATTTAATTTTCTATCAGCAAAGAAGCTGTCTAGATTTTACATAACTTTGATAGAAACTAATAGAAATTAATATAGCAGCCACCTAAAAAAATTTAATATAAAATTTTTATTCTTTTAAACCTAAAAGTGAAAATTTAAAGATTCTTCATTGAGTGAACAAAGTTGCAGTTAATTTAACATCTACAGTATTGGATAGTAAAACGCATTTACTCTTTATTTGTAAAAACTTTAAATTATTATATAATTTTTTTTAAAAAAAAATTAAATCTAAAAACCCTCTGACCAATCGATAGATTTTTAACTAAACTGCATTTCTGCCAGAGGTTTTTTCTTAATTTTTATTTTAAGAAAATTATAAAAAGTTAAAAGTTTATAATAACTTAAAAAATTGGCGATTAATATAATATAATATATATATATTTATTTAACCAATTAGAATCAAATACGACAAAATTAGCCAATCAAAATTGATTATATAAGCACCAAGAATTGACGCTCTATAGTATAGATTGGAATTGGAATGTCTTTTACTGTCCGGACTGTATTAAACTTATTACAATAGAATTTTATTTTTATTGGTTGATCTACAATAATTCTGATTGGCCAAAATTAATACTTTATCACCAACACTATACTCCCATAATGCTTGTGAAACGATTGTTATTTAATATATTTAAACAATTTTTAACCCGCACATGTAAAGTTCGAAACATTTGTTCAAAAGGAAATATTAATTTTATTAATTATTTGGTTTTTACGCGATAACATTATCAAAATCGATTCTTGAATACTTGATATACTTCCTTATTTTTATTAATCGGTTTTATTAACAATACATTATAATCCGATTAATCGGTTATCATAAGAGTGAACTGGGATATACGATGTCACATTGTGGTAAATGTTAACTCTCTACTCACTCTAATTCGTACTCAAATTTCTTCAATTTTCTACCGCTAATATAAATCGAATGTAGCCGGTTATAATAAAACCGATTAATCAGATATAACCGATCATAATAAACCCGATAATTGGTTATAGCCGGTTTTAATAAAACCGATTATCGGATTGAAAAATTTCTAACCGGTTATAAATTCGATTACAATAACTGGTTCCAAACTCTAACTTGGCCCACTTTGAACACACTTGAATCCAGCATTTATACGAAAGTTAAAAGCAAACTGGCAAAATTTTAGATAATTTTGATATAATCTATTTATAGTTCAGGCCAAAATACTTATCATAAAATAATTATCATCTATCTCACGTGACAATAAAAAAACAATGGTTTGGGGCAATGGCTAATTTTATAACCCTGTATTAGTACTTTTTTAATATTAGTAGTAGAAAATTGATAATTTTAATTTGTTAAATATTATGACCAGATAATCTAAAAGTTATATTGGTCATTAAAGGTCAAAACCAACAATAGTTTAAGGTAGGTCTTGTAATAAAGCAACACATTGAATCATCATTGATTACCAATTTTTTTCTCGTAAATTAGATTATTGAAAATTTTCAAATTATGAGAATTCATTATCTTAACCATTTCAGATAAATAACTATATGTTATTTATTGCACAATTTATTCAAATATAAATTTTAATAAATATTATTCAGTATAAATTACCATTTTTTTTTTGAGAATGTTCAAGGCTTATAAAGATAGATATTTTGGTCGACTAATTTAACCGGCCGGTTCACAACTGACTAGAGTGCAAACATTTGGGATGCTGCACTTCGAATTGTGTTAAATACATGATATAAAGCTAACTTGGGTTGTTAGTAGTAACTTACTGTCGACAGTTTGTGAGGTTCAAGCACGTCGGGAAACTCCTTGATAGTAAATAATTAACCAACATAAAATACGTAACAATATAATTACCTAGCCTTAATTTCGCATATCCTACATTTAACCAACCTTAATACTGGTATTGTGGCCTTGGGAGAGACTTCGTGAACTTTGTAATGCCAATTTAGTTCCTGGGCACAAACATTAAGAGGTCAACTTTTCTTCCTTCGCTTTATTAGCGTTTATTGTTATTAAGAGAAGAGCATGTGAACTTCTGGGTTATATTTTATCTACCTTCGCCAATCGTATTATTTTTGGGTTTACGTGATGGGGAATTATGCAGGCTCTTTATTGATAGGGACAATACTTGTTAATTCGAGTTTTATGTATGGAGTTGAATGTAATCTTTATTCATACGTTTGTTAAAAAATATTTACATTGAAGATAATTGAAGATAATTATGTACAGAATTGAATAATAAAGTCTACTCTTTTCTCTGGCGAGAGCCAGTTCTTTTTATACCTTTTTCCCTTCCGTACTTTCCTCACGGTCTTTATAAAATTATGAAGTAATGGCTTTAGATAATCCAAGAAATGAAGTTATAACTAACTAATAATTGTGGAATGTAGTAATGAAAAAAAAAAGAAAGCTACGATACTTAAGGTTCGGTAAATACAAAGAGAATGAAGTAATAATATGAAAGAAAAATGTAGTAATTGGTGCGGATAACCGAACGATCATCAAATGTAGTCATCGATTTTGTGATCGGAAGCCGGACCGGGATCGACATCAATTTTTTTTTTTTTTTGCCCATGCTAGATTGATGACGTTAATGCTGGCGTGCTCTGTAACCTTTTCCCTTCCGTACCTTCTCACGGTCTTGAAATGATTATAAATTATGAAGTAATGGCTTTAGATAAATCCAAGAAATGAAGTTATAACTAATAATTGTGGAATGTAGTAATGGGAAAAAAATGAAAGCTACTGTCACGGGCAAAGACAGATCTACGAAATTAGGCACAGTAAACTTGTGATAAAAGGAAGTAAACGCCACCCCAATTGAGGCTAAATGTTTACACTCACGAATAAGGCTTGTCGGCCGAATAAGATAAACAAACAAACGCGAAACTCAAACATCCGAAGAACAAGTACGAAACAACAGAAAAATCAAGATGTACTGTAATTACAAGTAGCTGCAATATAAAATATTGCAAGCCTTTTTATGCTGTAATTATTATTGTAATCCCCTACATTAGAATTAGTTTCTTAAATTCTTTTAAGTTAATTACTCCTAAGCCCCGTGAATTCTTTAAGATAGTGGAAGTTATAAAAGCAGTGAGATTTCGCTGTTGTTAAATTTTATCCTGCGGGATTCCTATGATTAAATTATTTCCCTTAATAAATCGTTTTAATAAAATTAATTAAAATATAATTAATACCAAATCACCAACGTCACGTCTCCTTATCACCTAATTCTATATTTTTCGTGTATAAGTTAATAAATCTACGATTCACCCCGTAACACTACGATACTTAAGGTTCGGTAAATACAAAGAGAATGAAGTAATAATATGAAAGAAAAATGTAGTAATTGGTGCGGGTAACCGAACGATCATCAAATGTAGTCATCGATTTTGTGATCGGAAGCCGGACCGGGATCGACATCAATTTTTTTTTTTTACAACACTGATTCATGACGTTAATGCTGGCGTAAAATCGCGTGCTCTGTACTTTTGTACTATACATTAATAAAATTGATTAACCAACAAAGTCGATGAACAAATTGGCGTTTTTACATGTTATTCGTAGGTGGCTTTCCTTAATTCGGCTAATTTATCCTGTTGCCAAAGAAATTCAATATACATATTAACGGAAGTTTGCATATTATTTCTTTTTGATTATAATCAAAAGTCTATTCAGTAGCAACTATCAAAACTATAGACGCGTCACTATTTTTAGATTGTTATTTATTTATATACCTACGTACCTGCTGCTCAAATTTTTATTCAACCGCCTAAACAGATTTATAATATCAAATTAATAGAATATAAGTATAATGTCTAAAAAATCTTCACCCGGGGTGGACTATGTGCCACCCGGGTGGAAACAGGCCAGTTTAAAAAGCCACCACCCGGGTCACCCGACAGGTTACCCGACGGATCACCCAAGTTAATTAAAAAAAACAAATCCCGGGTGCTTAATGTCCCAAAAATAATACGTTGTTCGGTTTCTTCGATTACAGTTACAGTCGACCCTCCTTAAATGCATCCCCTCTAAGTGCATGACCTCCTTAAATGCATATTAATTTCTGGCCCAAATATATACTAAACCCCTATAAATGCATTTTTTATTATTGTTCTCTAAATGCAAGCTCTCAAAAGTTTGGTCCCGATGATGTATTATCATTATTTTTGACACACCTGATAAAATTTAGCCGAATGATTTTCTGCTGATCCCGTTAAGTTTGTGATTTCAACATGATCGGTATATGAAAGTTACTTTGTGCAGTTAGTTTTATCATTACAATGTTGGCATACTCGGCATTATTAAATTTTCGCTTGGCATTTTCTTTTTTTTTTTTTTAAGTCTGTTCCAATTATTCTATTTTTGCTATTTAATTTTCAATAAATTACACCGGTATCACCCGATGGAGACCTTAGTTTTCCGAAATTGTTCGATAGGACCAATAGAAAAATCTGACTGCCACCCCAATTTTCTGATTCCGTGTTATGCAAAGCGTAAAATTAACTTTGTGAACTTAGATGCAACATAAACTATTAATTTATAACAGATTAATAATGCAAAATGAAAAATTAACTTGTGTGGCCTTAATTTTGGAAGCTAATATATTGCAAAACTATGAATCAGCCCATGGATCAACTCACAGATCACCTGTGGGTCAACCTACAGGTTGACCCACTCATGTTCACCTAGTTGCCATTACTTAACCCAGGTCACCCACCCACTTGCGGGTGACACCTGAGCCAAATCACTAGCTTACTTAAATCAGAACTTAAAAAATTGAACAATTTTGATTGTATATAGTTTATGTTTTAAAGTATATAATTATTGTTGTTTGAAAGACTATGCATAGGATAACTATTAATTCAGGAGAGAGTATATGTTTAACCAATTTAACTCTAATAGTTGCTAGAAGTTATATGTACTACAGTTATAAAGAAGATTAGACTTTCAGTTATAAAAGAGTCAAAATTATGATAAAAAAGGTTTCGAGGAAACAAAAAGAACAGTCACATAAATAAAAATAATACCATATAATAAAAGATATTGTTACTATTAGTTGGGAGATATTAGACCCACCAGTTTAAGCTATATGAAAATAAATGGGTTTTTGACTATATTAAAAGAAAGAGGCAAAAGAATTCAAATAGAGAATTCTGAAGGAATCAGAATACTTTGGTATATAGAAAATTGAGTCAGTTGTAGTGTAATTAAAGAAAGATATTAGTGATATATTTATATTAATGATTAGGCTTAAAGAAATCAATCAAGTAAAATATAAGTCAAAAAATGTATCAAATTTATTGATATCAATCAATATATCAAACAATGTAATTAATAATTAATAAAACAAAAAAAATAGTAGTGTAATGCTAACAAGCAGTATTTAAAATTTGATAATACAAGAACAAGTATATATGTTGCCTTTAGCTTTGAAATACCTACTAACTTATATGTATTTAATTTTATCAAACAGATCAAAGTTTGAAGTTTTTATTAAGAGAAAAAATTCAAGTCTTTAAATACATGTTTTCTTTTATATAAATTAAATACAATACTCTACTCAAGAAAACTTTAACCTATTGTCTAATTTATTATTTGAATTATTCAATTTTTTTTTAATACCAATCTCTTTATTAAAAATTACAATTTTTAATATATGTCTGTGTCTTATTTAAAACTTCTGCCCATGAATAAAATTTGGTTTAAAATATATTAGCAAATTTCTGAAAATACTTGAATGCCTTTGGGTATTATAAATAAGTAAAGAAACCAATACCTTTAGAAAAGTGCATACAAAGACTTTTAATTAGGTGTATTAATATAAACAAAAACTAGAAATTAGTTAGTCAATCTATTCTCTATTCAGCAATTATACTATAAAAAGCTTTGATCCAATGTTTAGTATACTGTAAATGGCCAAATACAAGACCCAGGTCTGTTACATTTTACCAATTTTAAAACCTATAATAGACCCCGGGTATAGTATGCGGCTGAGAGCTTAAAAATTTGAAACACATATACACTTTGCACTTATAATATGCAATTTAGATTTTAAAAAAAAGTCACATTTAATTAAAGAAGATCCTGCGATCTGCACCTGGGTATAGTACATAGTGGGTCTACTATCTAGGGGGATTTTTTATCCAGCCATTTATGGTAATATCCCAATATAAAAATAAGAAAAATATATATAAAATAATATATAAAAAATAAATATATATATGTATAAGGACAATCTTTTTGCTAATTCTATCAGCGAATTATATATACGTAATCTTACGTAAGATATTATAGCCCGTAATATTACAAAACTCTTATGATCGATGCAGTATATTACGTAATATATTATGTTATATTACAGTAATATTATGGTTATTATTTTGAAATATTTTGAAATATATTGCAAAATATTGCAAAATAGACTAAAATAATGCAAATTACCCTTCTCTACAGGGGTCGTGTACTTATGCAAATCAATAAACTAATGCGCGCAGGAGGTAGTATTTTGATATTTTCGCATTGTTTCGCAATATTTCGCAAATTTTCAAAAATTTTTAAAAATAAATAAACGATATACATATTCACATAATCATGCTTTTTTACAGTTTTTCGCAATATTTCGCACGGTTTTGCAATTTAATATAAAATTTTTATTTTTTATTTATTATTATATATTTTATTTTACATTTATTAAATATACATTTTTAATTAATATTACATACTTATTATAATTACATATTATTTTTACATTATTACAAATATTTTAAAATACTTTCGCACTTCATCGCATCTAATTCTATTACTATATACAAAAAACTAGCCCTACACACTTATTTTCGCTCACTCCATAGTTAGCTATTATTTTCGCTTCTTTGTTTTCTATCATTTTTGAAAGTGTCGGAAGTCGTCGTTGAAATGCGCAAGGTTTCAAAAGTTGCTGTTTTTCTCACAAAATGCTAAAATAAAATCTATAACTATATACTAAAAAAATTTGTGTGTAACCTTGCTGCATAATAATAATATCAAAATTTATACAGAATTGCGAAAAATCATTTTTTGTTAAGAACCCACTCGGAATTAACCTAGTAAAATTTTGAGTTAGAAATCTAATATCTTTTAAAAAATCTTTGTGTAATGATAACGTTTAGAATACTCTATTTATATTGTGTAATGATAGCGTTTAGATTACTCTATTTATACTGTGTAACGATAACGTTTAGATTACCTATTTATACAGTGTAATGATAACGTTTAGACTAACAATATAAATAATTGTATTAAAGTATGTATCTATTTATACTGCAATATGATTGGGCAATATAATTTGTGTAACACATATATGCAAATAGGTTACACAAAGGCTTATTGTACTGTTTTCGCAAAAATAATTTTAG
>QKWP01000374.1:165929-183247 GCA_003550325.1 Gigaspora rosea | reverse complement strand
TTAAAGGTAACAACCTTTTGGATAAAGAGTTATCCGGGTACGAGCACTATTCATGAATAGATTATTTTAAATACTTAGATTATCGAACTTTGATTATTTGGATCAACAATCTTTGTAATTTTTTGGGTCCCATGAGTCCGCGAATACAACATAAATAGCCAATTCTATCTAGATTATAAAATGTTTTTATATTCACTAAGTATTGTAAAATTATAAAATTATTCATAACTCGAATAGCTTATTTAAATGCATAACTTCGATAAAATTTGTATGACCCGTTGACCCGGGTTCAACCCGGGTTGGGTTGGGTTGGGTCAGACCCGGTCGGGTTTTGACCCAAGTGGGTCTGACCCGGGTCAGGCCCAAACCCGACCCAACCCGACCCATTAAGACCCCTACTTTGGTATTTCACTTCCTTAAGACTACAAATCCAAAAAAAACAACTAAAATTTAGATCAAATCAGATTAAGGGAATTAACCTCTAATTCGGCTTACTCTATTTATATGATTATTAATTTTTAATATGATTGCCCAATTATATAAGGGTCATTATAATAATTTTTATTTAAACCAATCATGAATTTATTTAATATTATTTAAAAAAAAACAAACTAAAAAACACCTTGTGCATTATGCACGGGTTTACAGCTAGTAAATTAATAAAAAAAAATTTAAAAATAAACCAAATAAACAAAAACAAAAAACACGAAGCAAAAAAAAAATAAAGTGAAACATTGCAAGAACTTGCAAAAACTTGCAAAAATTAGCAAAAACTTGTGAAAACTTGTGCTTATTTTTCTAAAGAAGCGTTCTTAAAAATTTAGAAATTGCTGGAAGTGTGTTCTTGAAGGTGTTGGAAGTCATCATTGGAATGTACAAGGTTTCGAAAAGTTGTTGTTTTTCTCACAAAGTGCTGAAATAAAATAAATAAATAAATAAAATTTAAAAATAAACCAAATAAACAAAACAAAAAACACGAAACAAAAAAAATGAAGCGAACCCTTGCAAGAACTTGCAAAAACTTGCAAAAATTAGCAAAAACTTGCGAAAACTTGCGCACATTTTTCTAAAGAAGCATTCTTGAAAATTTAGAAATTGCTGAGGGTGTTTTCTTGAAAATGTCAGAAGTTGTAGTTGGCATGCGCAATGGTTCAAAAAGTTTTGTTTTCTTGCAAAGTGCCAATATAAAATAAATTAATAAAAAAATTTTAAAAATAAACCAAAAAAACAAAAACAAAAATACGAAACGAAAAAATAAATGAAACAAAGCCTTGCAAGAACTTGCAAAAACTTGCAAAAACTTGTGAACACTTGCGAAAACTTGTGCCCATTTCTTTAAAGAAGCGTTCATGAAAATTTAAAAATTGCCAGTATGTGTTCTCGAAAGTGTTGAAAGTTGTAGATGGCATGTGCAAGATTTCGAAAAGCTGTTAGTTTTTCTCACAAAGTGCTGAAATAAAATAAATTAATAAAAAAAAATTAAAAATAAACCAAAAAAACAAAAACAAAAAGCACAAAATGAAAAAATAAATAAAGCGAAACCTTGCAAAAACTTGCAAAAACTTGCAAAAACTTGTGCCTATTTCTCTAAAGAAGCGTTCTTGAAAGTTTAGAAATTGCTGGGAGTGTGTTTTTGAAGGTGTCAGAAGTGTCGTTGGAATGCGCAAGGTTTCGAAAAGTTGTTGTTTTTCTCGCAAAGTGCCGAAATAATAAAAAAATTAAAAAATAAATAAATAAAAAAAATGGAAAAAAAAACAAACAAAAACAAAAAAAATGAATGAAAACAAAAATAAAAAACAAAAAAGTAAAAAAAAAACAAAATAGAAGCTTTAATTATAAACAAAAGATCTAATTTGTTCTTGTAGTACAGAATTTGAACATCATCAAACTATTTTGAACTATTTCAAAACATCAGTCTAATGCACGATCCAGGTTACAGATCTACAGATCCAGCTTGGTTTCCTAGTCCTAAAATATTTTGAAAGGGTTCGAAATATTTTGTAACATATTTCGAAATTTTTGAAATTACTTTCATAATATTTCGAAAATTTGATATTTCGAAATATTTGAAATATATTATGTAATATTTTGCTTATATTATGGTTCGTAAGATCTTACGTAAAATTACGCTTTATAAATTTGCTGATGTCTCTGTAAACAAACAGAAATAGAAAAAATTTTCAAACCAAAAAGAAAATAAATAGATATGTATATAAAGATACTCCTTTTGCTAATTTTCTGTAAACAAATAAAAATAGAAAAAATTATCAAACCAAAAAGAAATATATAGTTAGACTCAAATAAATATCCAAAAAGTAAATAAGCAAAAGAAAAGCCCACAAAAAACTACCTAGAGTTATATAATAGACAATTAAACTAAAAACTTAACAAGCTTGTAAATATACAAACTGTAACTTTATAAATATTACTATCTTAACCCAATGAAAAATTAGAAAATTTGGCTAAACTCTGTACTGCTAATTACTAAGTCCAGAACCAGAAAGTAAACAAGTAAACAAATAAATATGTATTACAAATCAGGTTTAAAGTACTTCAAAAGCAGAAGAACCAAATCATGGAATCAGTAAACAAACAAATAATTAATTAGTTATGTGTTTTTGCAGAAACTTAAATATTTTCAAACATGACCACTCTAGTAAGTTTAGGTTGCAGATAAATTAGTCTAAGCTTCAATTCTTGCATGTAATTTAAATTTTGTAGTTATACAAAGAAGTATACTCTTATAGTAGCTTTTCTAAATTACTAATAAAGATATAAGCAAGACCTCACCTTAATACCAAAAAAAAAAATATTGTCAAACAAAAAATTCTAAAGGAACACCAAGCTATCTAGAATAAATATATAAGTAAAACATTATAGAATTTCTTAAACAATCTTAAGCAGTGTTGTCACTAGACATAATCCGAGCTATATTTGGCGGACTTAGACAATTTTGGACATTGTCTAATGTCTGTATCTGAATTATATCTGAGTAAGTATATTGTTACAGTATTGTTACTAGACATTGTTCACACAATATTTGTTGAACACAGACATATTCAGACACAAACATTGTTCGATGTCTAAGTTTGTATAATTAAAAAATTCAATTTGTAGTACAATTTATTGGTTTATGGTTATACTGAAAACTTTTAACCCTTCACGATATCTACTATCACTTATAACTATATATGTGAAGAGTAGATGGCCCAAAGTTTTATAATCCACAAAAAATCAATTTTTTCTGGCAGTGTGAATGAAGTAAGATTTCTTCTTATACGATTGAATTTCAACACTTTTACTTTACTACTTTTTTTTTTTACAGAACTTGGTAAATGTTTTGCTATTGCTATACTTCTCTATTACTATGTGTTTCTTTATGCATTATGTTTATAGGTTCTGTATTTTAAGGTTTTAATATTTATTTGTACTAATCTTTTGTAGTGTCAAGAAATAATCAGAATGTACCAAAAGAATCGTTATGACAAATTTTGTACAGGTATCACAATTTGGATAGAAAGATAAGTTGAATATTTAGCTTTGGATATTGAATCGGTTCATTCATTCTTAGGAACTCTTTTACAGAAATTTACACAGTGAAAATATTTTGCAATGGAATTTGCAAAGATATCACCGATCTTAGGACTTTCTAAAAAAGTTGTAGAATTCTGCTATATATAGAGCACTTGAGGTTTTGGTTAATTAACTATATATTCAATATCAGATACAGTCTTGAAGTTATGGTAACAGAATTTGACCGAACAGACATTTGATGGAATTCCATTTAATGAGGTGTATCAAGAATATCGGAAATAGGGGGTTCGAAGTTAAAATTAGCGAATCTTATTTCTATATTTTATTTTTCTGATTTATAATTCAACATAGTAATAATACTATTGAAAAAATTTTATTTATTTTCGAAATACATCACTTATTTGTTAACTTTGAAACCCCTAATATCAAAAATTACTAATTGATCAAAGACCTAAATGTTTAGGGGCATGTTGTTATATCAATTAGCTATGAAATGTACAGTTAAAGATTTTTGATAAACAACCTACTGTGACGAAATTTTGAAATAATTATATGTAGGTTAGATGAAATAGATCAAGAAGATAATGAAATCAAAAAACCAATTTTTTTATCTACTAAAATTTCTGGGTTTTCACTTTGCAGTATGCAAGTACTTTTTTAGTATCATATAATTTATTATTTCTTGCAAGAATAAGTTCATGACTTGTAACTCTTATTAATAAGAAGAAAAACAAGCCATATTTAATAAATAGAAGTTATTATAACATGTGTTTAAAATATACTGCTCACTCCAACGAACTATGTAGAGTGGGTTCCTTTGTATATACTACTTCAACTTTTATTATTGGTTTAAATAAAAAAATATGTATTAATTTAAATTAACTACCAATGTAACCCCTTAACCCCATGCTAGAAGAACAGGTAATATGCTAGTAGTTTTAATTAAATTTTTGGGCTTAAGCTATATAACTGTCCGAACTGTCCAACAAACATAATTAGCTCTATTCGAGTCCAGTCTGAGTCCAGTTCAGTCTGAGTCTGGGTCTGGTCCAAATGACAACACTAATCTTAAGAACTTTTTAAAAGACCAAAAAGAAAATAACTAAAATTACCTTAAAAAAAATAACTAAAATTATTATAATTCAAGAAAGGCTAATTCTTATAAAAGACAAACAAGTTACGAAATAAAGCTCCCTGGCCTAACCAACGATAGAACACTAACCGCTCTACAAGAAGTTGAAAGTAGTATAGAAATGTATTACGAAATTCAGTTGGGAGGGAGTAGCTATATCACATAGGAGGCTTGCTGAGAATAGGAGTAGTTTTTACTTGGGCCAGTTACGCAACACAGCCGGTGCTTACCTATCTTTAGGGAAAATATCTGCTAACCAATCCAGATAACATATCTGCAGTAATATACGATAGATTACTGAGAGTAGTGGGTAAAGCTTAGCTTGGCCCTCACTAGCGCATGGGTAATCTCAGGACACCAAGGTTTAGGAAGGTTACAATCGTCTGGGCAAGGCCTCTGCACCTACTTGGAAGTATAGGATTGGCAAGATGAGGGAAGCAGTGAATATAGTAAGTAGCGGAATGACAAAATAAGGTTATACAGAAAATAGGGTATAGAAAGCTCTGGTAGGTTTAGGTCACAGATAGTCAAGAATGTCTGAGTCTTTTGTACTTAATATAGTATAATATTGTATCACATTTTATATACAAACATATACTTAATAATAAAGTCTTCGAGGCACAACCTCATCTTAAAAAAAAATAAAAATAAAAAAAATAAAAGACAAACAAGTTGCAAGCATTCTTAGTATTATCTATTCAGTACAGTTTTTATTATCAAAAAAGCATATAAAATTATGGAATAGAACCAACTTGATAGTATACAAAAAGAAGAACTTTATATAACAAAAATAAAAAGTTTTAAAAAAATAGAAGTAACTAAACTTAAAAGCACTTTAAGCAAAAAAAATTGCTTTGACAATTTAAAAAAGAGGATATTATAACTGTAGTATGGAGCAATTAGAAAAACAAATTGAAAATATTATTAAAACATCTATAGAGATGAAGAAGTATATTATATATCATAATAAAAAGCAAACAATTTTAGTACAAAATTTTTAAAAAGTAAAGCTTAATACAAAAAAAGCAGAAGCTTTAGAAAAGCAGTAGAATTAGAAAATATACAAAGTGCAATTAAAGAAATATAATTACTTCATTTAATAGAAAAAAAGAAACAAAAGAAAGGCTATCTATACAACAAAGTGAGCCTAAAAATATAATACAAGGGTTTATTTTATAAGATATTCCATTATACTATATTACAAAAAAAGTTA
This sequence comes from Gigaspora rosea, assembly GCA_003550325.1. NCBI lineage: Eukaryota > Fungi > Glomeromycota > Glomeromycetes > Diversisporales > Gigasporaceae > Gigaspora > Gigaspora rosea. Next base: position 177,368 of record QKWP01000374.1, on the reverse strand, counting down.
CAAACATTCTAAAAAAAATTTGAAAAGATTCAAGTCAAAGGATAGAATACCAAAACAAAGAACAAGGCAGTAATAGTTATAGTACACTTCTACAATACAGAAAAAAAGTTATTAGAAAAACTATAGATAGCAACAGAAAGATATTAAGAATAACAATAGAAGATAATAATCTTGAAGTTCTAGCAAAAAGAGCCAAATTCAAAGCTACAATAAAGAGCCTACCATATCATGTACAAGAAGTACTCTTGCTATAGTATTTCAAGAAACTGAAGGTTCTTGCAGTATATATTCCAACCAATAGTAAGGAAGCTTCCAGAAATCAGCTGATTTCTGGGTGGGTAGGTGGGTTAGCTGAAGTATCAGGTGTTATTCCGGCAAAAATTTCATAATTCCGGCCAAAGTTGCAAAATTATTTTTGACCAAATTTATAGATTTATTAATAATATTAGATAATTAATAACTTTTGAACTATTTGGTCAAATTTGATGATTCAACTACCAAAATGATCATCTTAATGAGAGGATTCTAGCAAGCCCAAAATCGGTGAAATCCAATCACAGGATCCTGTAATTGAAATAGATTTGTGTTACTATAAAAGTTCTATAATTTATTAAATAATTATAACCCATTTATAGCAACACAAATTTATTTCGATCTTAGAATTCTGTGATTGGATTTTAATATTTTAGGCTTGTTAGAATCTTCTCATTGAGAGGATCATTTTGGTAGTAAAATCATCAAAATTGGCCCAGTAGATTAGAAGTTATTAACAATTAAAAATTAATTTTTAATTGTTAATAACTTCTGATCTACTGGGCCAATTTCGATAATTTTACTACCAAAATGATCCTCTCAATAAGAGGATTCTAACAAGCCTAAAATTGATAAAATCCAATCACAGGACCCTGTGATTGGAATAGAATTGTGTTACTATAAAAGTTCTAACCCATTTATAGCAACACAAATTTATTTCGATCTTAGGATCCTGTGATTGGATTTTAACAATTTTAGGCTTGTTAGAATCCTCTCATTAAGAGGATCATTTTGGTTGTAAAATCGTCGAAATTGGCCCAGTAGATCAGAAATTATTAACAATTGAAAATTTATTTTTAATTGTTAAACTTCTTATCTACTGGGCCAATTTCGATGATTTTACTACCAAAATGATCCTCTCAATGAGAGGATTCTACAAGCCCTATATTGTTAAAATTCAATCACAGGATCCTAAGATCAAAATAAATTTGTGTTACTATAAAAGGTTATAATTATTTAATAAATTATAGAACTTTTATAGCAACACAAATCTATTTCGATCACAGGATCCTGTGATTGGATTTTAACGATTTTGGGCTCGCTAGAATCCTTTTATTGAGAGGATTATTTTGGTAGTTAAACCATCAAATTTAGTCAAGTAGATCAAAAGTTATTTACTATTAAATGTTATATTTAACTTTTTAATAATCGTAAAATCTGATTGGCTAATTGGGGTATCAGGTGTGGGTGGGTGGGGTAGGCTCATAGTAAACAAAAATTATCTGATTTCTGGAAGCTCCCTAACAGTAACTCAAAGAGTTCTGAAATAGTATACTTTAAATTAGTCAAAGATAAAATTAAAGCTTTGAAGTGCACTATTAACTACTACAATACAAAGCTGATATAAAAAATAGAAGACATCATAAAAAGCAAAATTTAAAAAAACTATTTAATAAACAAACCTATTAGAAACTTTAAAGTAAAAACAGAAAGTAGTAAAAAAAAAGGTCCTTAAGTACCTAAAAGGTAATGATAGAAGGAAGAAAATAAGTAAAACAAAAACTATTAGCACCAAAAAAAAAAACTCATATACCAAAATAGAAAAAGAAAAAAGAAGAAAACAAAGACTTCAATTAAATAAGTTTATTAGAGGAAATCGAAAAATGCTTTTAGCAATTAACAAAAGACAGAATAAAAAAAGTATTTTTAATCACTTCTAAAAGTTGTCATAGTTGTTGTTACAAATATAGTTGTGCTACAGAATGAAACTGATGCAAAAAAAAACAGGAAAGAAAGAATATTAGTAGTTTAAAAATTTTGAGTATTAGTAAATATAATATTAACAGGATAGGATAAAACAAATAAAAGGAAGTTAAATTTTGTTGTAGAATATATAGAAAAAGCAAATATTAATATTTTTGGTTTAAAAAAACAAATATATTAAAAGAAAAAGAAAATACTTACTTAAAAATTTAAAAATTACTATAGGTTCTAGTTATTAGTAGATTAAATATAAAAAAAGGATCTGGAGTAGAATTAATTATAAATAGCAAATGAAAAACCATATTGCAAAAAGTAAAAAAATTTGCATATATATAATATTTGTTTTGCTAATATTTAAACAAGTCAATATTGAAATTATAACTTTTGACCAGGTACCAAATAACTGTAAAATTGAAAAAAGATCTTCAAATATATTAAAAAGAAGCTATTAAAAAACAAGAGAAAAAAACAAAACACTAAGTAATTATTGAATATTTTAAGAGCGCTAACAGATATTATGTAATATTTTTAGAGGAAGGGGTAGTTGGGTATAATATACTATATATACTTCATATATGATGTAGGGGGAAGGAAGATAACTTCTTAATAAAAAAATATTATGTAATATCTGTTAGTACCCTAACCAAATAATAGAAAATATGCTAGACAAACAACTGAAGTACAAAAAAAATTCAAGAAAAAGCTCTAGACTTCTAAACCTCTTGGTATTTTATAACTTTAAAGATATATTTTAAGAACTCAACCTTAAAATAGAAAGCTTTACATAGAAATAAAATGAACAAATCTTGTATATTAATTACATTGGATTAGTAGCTCATGAATAGTCAAGTAATAGATAGCATAATCAAAAATATATTGTATATCTCAAAAAGTAATAATGATATAGTAGTAGCAAAAATTGTAACCAATTTAAAGAAAAAGAAAATATTAGAATAGCAACTTCAAAAACAAAAAAAGAAGAAATAAGTCCAAGTAAATCTAGAAGTAGTATTTGAAGAAAAATAAAAAAAACTTTATATTAGAATTGAACAAAAAGCTACAGAAACAAAAAAAAATAACAAATAAATAAAAAAAATCTTAATAGTCTTTGAGAAGTAATAGAATAATCTTTTGTACAAGTAGCAAAAAAGTATTTGCTAAAAAAGAAAAGAAGACTATCAATAGAAACATGTAGCACTAAAATCAGTGACAAAAAAAAACTATTAAAAAGAACATTAAAGTGCTAAAAAAAATACAATATACATTAAGAAAACAAAAAGAAAATAAAAAAAAAATATTGGCAAGAGAACAAAAACAAACATGCTTAAATATAATAGCAAAAATAAAGCTTACCAAATTTGAACATATACAAGTAGAAAACATATTGTCAAAAGAAAAAATTACAATATTTTAAAAAAATATTACTTATATAGTTAAATATTTTGCTAAATCAAAAAGAGAAAAAAAGAATACAAAAATATATTAAGATATGCTATAATATAATTGTTAAAAACCAAAAAAAAATGCTAGTAAGTTTGTTAGATAGACTATATAGAAAAATTAAAATAAACAAAATTATAGTTTGAGATCAAGATAATAAGCCTGTTTGATAAATAACCCAAAAGATTTACTAAAAAAGTTTGAACTCACTTTTATAATCAATATAAAAAAAGAAAGCATAAAGCAAAAGATATGTTAGAAAAATAGAAGTTAGCATATAGAGCATGGAAAGATATTAATAAGCACTAGTATTGAAAAAAAGCATAATATAAGAATATAAAATGTTTATTAAAAATACATACCTACTGCTATAGATGAAGATAAAATTAAAATTCAGATTTACAATAGTTCAACGGTTAAAATTAAATTTAACTGTTAAAACTGAATTTATTTTTGGTAGTTAAAATTAATTCAATAGTTAAAATTAATTTAATTGTTGAAATTAATTTAATTATTAAAATTAGAGCTATAACAGATATTATGTAATGTTCATTTACTATGAAGGTACTCTTATATAAAATGATTCTAATTGGTTAATTTAAAAAATTTTATTTATCAAAATTTTACTAATAGATTATAATTTTGAGCTCTAAATAAACTTACCATATTCTATTATAAATAAGCATCCATTATGATTAAGAACTCTCTATAAATAAATTTTTAATTATGAATAAGCACTCTATAGATCAAAATCTAAAAATTTTTGAAATATTAGATCAATCAATTGATTAATTATATTGAGAAATTAAAACTAGATTTTTACTTGAAATTATTGATAGTGATGATCACTAGTTACACAGAGCAAATATAAAGATAAGTTATTCATTTTTTTTTATTTATTTCTTTTTTTTTATTATTTTAGTACAGTACTAATATTTATTCTTGTTATTTTTTAGTTTCAGATTTTTGTCGTTTTTATTGGTGTGCTTTTCTCGTCATTAGTGCTATCTAGTTTTTTGTCTTTGGTGTTTCAGTTTAGTACTTTACTTTTCGTTGTTGATGCCGTCTAATTTGGATTCCTGTACTGTGGTTTTTTCTTTCAATGGTGGTAGTTTAGTTTCATGTTTTTTTTTTGGCTTTGATAGATGTTTCTTTTTGTTGCTAATTATTCTTTTTTTGTCATTTAGTTTGGTGTTGTTCTTCTTTTTCCATTGTTGGTATTGTCCACTTTGGTGCTTTTTCTTCCATATTCTTTTGGCGCATTACCTTATTTTTCATCTTTAGTATTATCAGTTTAAAGTCTTTTTCATTGATAGTGCACTACTGGGTATTTTCGTTTTGTATATTGTCCATTTGTCACTAGTGCATTATCTTTGAAATTGGATTTCTCAACTGTATAGCTAAGCATTTGTTTCCTTTTTTTTGCTTTTATTTGCGTGTTTGTGCAATACTAATTCTTTTCAGGTTCAGAATAGATCACTATTGTTACATTTTTTAACACGTTACTGGATACGTTCGTCATTGGTGTCAGTTTTTTTTTCACGTTGTATTGACTTATTCATCGTACCATACGTTAGGTTTTGTGTTTGATTTTTGATATAGTTGAGATAGAATATTAGCTTTAGAGTTACAGTTAGGGTTAGGGTTTTAGGATTGGTTTAGGAAATAGGAGCAGAGCGGAGGTGACAGCCGTAGCGAGCGACTACAAAGTGAGCAAAGCGAACTCTGTAGGTATTGCAAAGCGTAAGCGAAGCAACACAAGCCATCCTACTTATAATTTAGTTGTTTATATAAGTGTATGTATAGTTGCACATAGCCAATAGAATAGTTAACACCAATAAAGCCAATTCTGTAAAAAAATTTTTTTGGTAATTACAATTGTCTTAAAATGAGTAATATATACATATGTACGCACGGGTTTGGGTCAAAATCCCGACAAACAAAATCCCGACAGGTCATAATCCCGACAAAAAAATACCGACAATCAAAAATCCCGACAATTAAAAAAGTTTTCCTTGAGCAACTTTACTATAAAATCAACTAAACCAAACCCTAGCCCAGGCGCTCAACCTAGGCACTCACCTAACCCTAACCCTAACTTAAATAAATTTAATGATTTTTTTGTTGTCGGGATTGTCGGAATTTTGATTGTCAGGATTTTTTTGTCGGGATTATGACCTGTCGGGATTCTGTTTGTCAGGATTTTGACCCACTCCCGTACGCACGCACGACATAAAAATTAAATCAATGCAATAACGATTAATGATAAATTAAAATTTTTGCATACATACATATGTAATTTTATGTGTCATATGATACTAGTGATTGTCACCGTCGGTTATAGTTAGTAAAATTCTTAAAACTAATAATAATTTGAACTTACGGATAGTAGAGCAAAAAACTTTTCTAATCCCTTGTATTATATATACTCCTCAAACTTTGTACTATATAAATTTCAACAAAAAGATCTAAGTCTAGACATAGCAATTATTTTTTTTTTTGAATTCAGCGATCTTGCTTCTTTTTATTAATGAGATAAAAATAATTATTGCTACCAAGGATTTGTACATCTCTGCGAAAAAAAAACTATCCAAGTACTAAGTACCCAAATCAATTTGTCATAACAACCTTTCATCTCAAGTCGGAGCCCGAACTTGCTTGAACTTTGGTACAGTGTACACCCAACTATCACTGATACCGGCGTTGTATACCATATTAAGATCGCTTTTTTTCCTTGCTTTAAATTTTTCCTTCTTCACAAAGAGCATGAAAAAGGAGGAAAGTAAAAACAAACATAATAGAAAACGGATACAGAAGGAGGTAAAAAAAAAGGAAAAAACAAAAAACAAAAGAAAAGAAAAGAAAACGACAAAAAGAAAAAACAAAAAAAAGAAAAAAAAAATAAATCTAGATAATAGTATAATCAAAGCCTATACTATACTCATAAAAATTATACAGTATTAACTAAGATCTCGGTACTGTATCTAAAGTAAAACCTGTGGAAAAAACTATATTAAAAGGTCAAAATATACTAATTCAAACTTTTCTAGAAGGCCTATCCATAGATGTTCATCAATTATTGTGATACACGTGAACACACTAGCAGCTGAGTGTTGTAATCTCTCATGACTTCTCGTGACTTTAGTTTCTATTTTGGGAAAGGTAAACAATATCAATCTTTTGGAGAGGGTAAGCCGAAATTCTTACTTTTTGGTAAAAATTTTGCAAAAAGCCGTATGGAAGGTTGAAAACCAACGTGAAGAGAGCGTGGAAGTTTGCAAAGTATAGAATAGTATAAAAAACCAAGTGCTTGCTTCTACTAACACTTCTACAAGTTCTTGACATATACTTCTGGTATTCACTAACTACTTGTTCGATAGTTCTGTAAACTTCTGCTAAGGAGCTACAAACCCAAAACGAGTTCTTTTTCAACTCTATTTCAGTTTTCCAAATAGTCCAAAAACTCATCAAGCTTGCGACTACTATTCCTAGCCGCTACCAGAGAAGTTTTGTATAATATTTCCTATACTAACTAAACACTTTTGTTGCAGGTCCGTTTATCTGCCATTTCTTGTTGGGTTGAGTTTTTAAGACATCCATACTGGATCTGAAGAATAAAAGCGGTGCAAGAAATTGCAACTATACATATATGATATTCATACCTTATCAGAATCAGTAATATATATCAACTTCTACTTTCTCTTAAACAAAGCCTGCATTATCTTAATATACATATTGTCGCAAACAAGCTATTCAAACTTATACAAAAAAAATACAAGAAAAAATCTTTATTTGGTTTCTGAAAACAAAGAACCGAAACTAGAATATGATTATTCTAGAGAACTTCAATGCTAACCATGAAAGAAACAAAAAATTCTAGCTTTTTCAAAATTTAAACTTTGCTAATACTACTAGCTTACTAACTTTCTATAACATAACAGATCCTATTTGAATAGGCCTGGACACAACTAGCCAAATCGATAACATATGGTGCAATTCTGAAATTATCTTAGACATAAAAAGCAGAGCTAATTGATGCTATCTATATTACAAACAGCAATTACTATATTATTACTACATCATAGCACATATATATCTCTAAACAAAAAAGCATCAGAAAAGGACCCCGGACATATAGTACAGAGGTCATATGTTATACATTTCAGCAAAAACCCCAAAATTTGAAAAGCAAAAAATCAGTTTTTGGCAATTATCTTGGCATCCAGTATCCCAATTTGAATGAACTGTTTTTTAAAATGAAGCTCTCATGAGGCGCATCTAATAAAAAAAAAGTTCATTCAATTCTGATCACTGGATCAAAAGTTATTTAAGTAAATAGATTTTGTCGTTTTTAGCAAATTAGATCAAAATTGCCAAAATCCAGTTATAATCCATATAAGAGATGTCCAGGTCCTATTAGAAATAAAAAAAAGAAAAGGAAGGTATACTATTATAAAAAGATGCCAAAGAAAATTAGAATGATTTTGAGATAACCATTACTAGAATATTACTGATAATATCAGCAAAAAATATATATATATAAACTTTCATAAGTTTTTATGGTATATAAAAAAATCTTAAACTTACATAAAATTTTGTATAAAACTATGTAAGTCTTAAAGTGCATAATAAAATTATAAATTTTACATAAAATTTTTATATAAATTTACAATTTTCTTATATACTGTAAGAAAATCATAAATTTACATAAAAATTTTATGTAAATTTACAATATTTCTTACGAACCTTAAAAATATGGGGTGTCTTCAATTAAAAGGGCCCATTTTTACATTTTTTTGAAAAATGAGTTTTCGTTAAATTCATATAAATTTTGACATGATTGACTTTTTTTAATTATAAATGAAAGTCGAATTACATAATAAAAAATCAAGATAATGTAAAAAGAAAAATTACATGAGGCTGCGTAGAGCCAACACGTCACGTGTTTACCCGATAGTCACCTGCCGTCTTTAACCAATCAATATCGTGAAATTTGATTGATCCCGGATTAGTCCGAAAATCAAAACAAATAATTAAACTCAAATATCTCAAAATAAAATATATGTAAAAATGTGCCCTTTTAATTGAAGACACTCCATATAGTTGCCTTTCTTTTATTTGAACAGGCTGTCCCAAGATATTTTGTTTGGTATTGAGAAAGTCCAGAATATAAAATTTCTCTTTCTAAACTAAACTCTAATAAAAATTTGGCATATAAAATAAACATAGGTATTAAGATACAGTTAAGTATTTAGCTAATAATATATAATATATTAATCAGAATTGAATAATTTTGGTACCATTTGATTTGTCTCATCAAGACGAATCGAATGGTACCAAAAGCATTCAATTCTAATTACTAGATCATAAGATATCATTAATTACAATATATAAATTAAAAAAGATAAATTATAACACAGATACCAATTATAGAGCATATACTATTTTTCATGATTTATTGAGATCTATTGATCAGAATCGAACAATTTTGTTACCATTCAATTTGTCTCATTGAGACAAATCAAATAGTACCAAAATTATATAATTTTAACTAAGGGTAATAACAGATATTACGTAATATTTTTTTACTATATAGTACTCTCTACCCCTCCCCTCCACGTAAGAGAAATTTGATTGGCTGTTATAAATTTATATATCTAACGTAAGAAAATCAGAGACCCCTTTCCTCCCTTAGGATATTACGTAATATCTGTTATTACTCTAATACTTCTCAATATATTACAATTTTCAAAATAAGCTGTACAAAACAAATTTTAAAATTAACATGAAATCATGAATAACTTCTGATAGACTAGTCTAATTTTTATAATTTTACTACCAAAATAACTGCCTTGAAGAGGTGATTCCAACAAGCCCAGAATTGCCAAAATCCAATCACGGGATCACTAAGTTTTTGTATTGTTTTTAATGAAAATTAGATTAGATTTATCAAAATAATAATAAAACTTTAATGATCTTGTTTTCTATAATCAGATTTTAGCGATTTTGGGCTTTTTGGAATTGCCTCTTCAAGGTGATCATTTTGGTAGTAAAATTATAAAAAATGGACTGGTCTATTAGAAGTTATTTATGATTTCATATTAATTTTAAAATTTGCTTTGCTTAGCTTATTTTGGTTAAATTATAATATATCAAGAAGTATCAGTCAAAATTACATTATTTTGGTACCGTTCGATTCATCTCAATGAGATAAATCAATGGTGCCAAAATTACATAATTCTGATTGATGGTTTACAAAATATTGCTGTACACTAAATATTTCTATTGCCATAATACTTTTATCTACTTTAAATATTACTTTAATTATAATATCTTGTGATCCACTAATCAGAATTTGACGATTTTGGTACCAATTGATTTGTCTCACCGAGATGAATCAATTGGCACTAAAATCACATGATTCTGATTAGTAGATCATAAGATATTGGTAGTGCATCATAATTGGTAATGCGCTATTATAGTTACTAATAAAAAAAAATAAAAACTTAAAAAAAAATATTACATTAATTTTTTCCAATTTTTGCATTTATTATCTGTGGGTTACACAAATTTATGAGCAAAATATTTTGAAAAACCTTGCACACTGCTAGATAAGTAAAATATATTTCAAAATATTTTAGATCTAATATTTTTGAAATATTTCGAATTCTTTCAAAATATTTTAGAACTAGGAAACCAAGCTGAATTAGTAGATCTGTAGCCTGGAACATACCAAAAGTGCATTTGACTAATATTTTCAAAATATTTCAATATTATATTACAAGATCAGATTAGATCTTTGTTTATTTTTTTTCGTTTATAATTTAGATCTTATATTAATTTTACATTGTTTTTTTATTTTTATTTTGTTTTTTTTTGGTTTTGTTTCATTTTTTTTAGTTTCATTTTATTTTTTTGTTTTTTTTCTTTTATTCATTATTTTTTAAAAAAAACACTAACCCTAATATTTTAGTACTTTGCAAGAAATCTAACAATGTTTTAACACTTTGCACAAGCCAACTCAGTCTTTCAATACTTTGCAAAAACATACAACTGATTTCACCAAGCAATTTCTAAATTTCTAAAAACTTTTTAGAAAAATAAAGATTTAGTTAGTACTTTATTTATTTTTTCATTTGCCATTTTTTGTTCTTTTTGTTTTTGTTTTTGTTATTTTTATTTTTTTTTATTAATTTATTTTATTCTGGAACTTTTCAAGAAAATAATCTAGGCTTTTTTGACACTTTGCAAGCAAACCCAGACTTTTCTGGAACTTTGCAAGAATATATACAACTTGATTTCAGCAATTTCTGTTATAAACTCTACTTTAGAAAAATGGATATTTGGGCTTTCATTTATTTTATTCAGTTTGTTTACATTTTCATTTTTTTTTGTTTGTTTTCTTTTTACTTATTCTTTAATTTTTATTTTTTACTAGCTGTAAACCCGTGCATAATGCACAGGGGGTTTTTTAGTTTGTTTTTTTTGAATAATATTAAATAAATTCATAATTGGTTTAAATAAAAAATTATAAATACGACTCATTGCTATAATGACCCTTATATGATTGGGCAATTATATTAAAAATTAATAATCATATAAATAGAGTAAGCCGAATTAAGTTTAATTCCCTTAATCCGATTTGATCTAAATTTTAGTTGTTTTTTTTTAATTTAGAAATTCATTTATTTTTGTTTTTTTTTGGATTTGTAGTCTTGAGGAAGCGAAATGCCAAAGTGATATTTCAGATAAGATACTCTATTTTTTCTTTTTATTTTACTTTTTTTTTTCTTGTACTAATTCTATTCTTTTTTGGCATAAATTAGTATCAGCAAAGGTTTTTAAATAGCTTTTTAAATATATTATTTTCTTTTTTTTGCTTTAGTTGTAAATTGTCTTGTTTTACTAATCTTTTTTTTCTTTTTAGGATTTGCCAAGCAAATGTGTATGTGGCTTTTTAGATAAGATATTAATTTTTTTTTT
>QKWP01000374.1:144180-161673 GCA_003550325.1 Gigaspora rosea | reverse complement strand
TTACACGAATTATATTGCCCAATCATATTGCAGTATAAATAGATACCATACTTTAATACAATTATTTATATTGTTAGTTTAAACGTTATCGTTACACAGTATAAATAGGTAATCTAAACGTTATCATTACACAGTATAAATAGAGTAATCTAAACGGTATCATTACACAATATAAAAGAGTAATCTAAACGTTATCATTACACAAAGATTTTTTAGATAGTTTTAAAAGATATTAGATTTCTAACTCAAAATTTTACTAAGTTAACCCCAAGTGGGTTCTTAACAAAAAATGATTTTCTCGCAATTCTGTATAAATCTTAATATTATTATTATGCACCAAGATTACATACAAATTTTTTTAGTATATAGTTATAGATTTATTCTGGCACTTTGCAAAAATTGTGATTTCGACGATTTCTGAATTGCAAGAACACAAACTTTTATTTCAGAAAAATAGAGCTTTGTTTATTTTTTTTTAGTTTGCTTAAATTTTGTTTTTTGTTTGTTTTTTTTTTTACTTATTTTTTTTTTAATTTTATTTTATTTTATTTATTTCTAACTTTCTTCGAAACTTTGCAAGAAAACAACCTAACTTTTTCAGCACTTTACAAGAACACCAACTTTAACTTCTCTAGCACTTAGCAAGAAATAGTGAATATGAGTTAATATGATAATTAAACCAAAAAAAAGAAATAATAGCTAACTGCAGGATGAGGAATAAGTGTGTTGGGCTAGTATTTTTACGAAATTAAATGCAACAAAGTGCAAAAGTGTTTAAAATATTACTATTTTTTTGATATTTTTTTTTGGTTTTATTTTTTTAGTTTTATTTTTTTTATTATTTTTTTATTTTTTTTGTTAAGAATGTATAATAATATATAATAAAATATATAATATTAATTAAAGGACTTAATTAGGTATTGCATGCTGCGATATGCTTGTATATCACACCCAATGATCTACCAATTAAATTTGAAGATCAGGTGTAATGTGCAAATTTTCTTTGTTACCAAAATAAAAAATTTTGCTAAAATTTGTAATATCAAAAAATTTCATTTAATTAACTACCTTTCACGCTCTAACAAAAAAAATTTCTTACAAAATTTTGGTATATATATCATCTACTCTAACTTCTAACACTAACCCCCTTACCCTAACCTTATATTAATTTAAATTTTTGTTATATAAAATATTTGTTACACAGATCTACAAACTATGTTTACATATTGTAAGTGATGAATTAGCATATCACAGAGTACATTGCATATATTTATTTTTATTCTTAATTAAAAATTTAAAATATAACGTATAAAAAATATATATATAATTTTATAATAAATTATGAAACCTTGCAAAAACTTGCAAAAATTTGTAAAATATTTAAAAACTTTGCAAAAACATGATTATGTGAATATTATTAGTAATATTTCATTGATTTATACAAGTTTTCGCTAGTTTTTGCAAGTTTTTAATATTTGTTGTTTATAATATTTCGTTATATTTTGAATTTACTATGCCATAAATGTTCGTAATTATTACACTTTCATAATTCTCTGAAGTTACTATAGTGTAAACTTTCGTAATTATTACCTCTATGTAATTCTCTGAACTAATATAAGTTTTTTGTAAGTTTACTCTCGTATAAAAACTTACAGAGGTTTATGCATATTTTTTTTTGCTAATGAATAGAGAATAAAATCTAACAAAATTAAACAGAGCATGGAACAAATAGGCCACAGAGATAAAACAAATAATTAATAACCATATACTCTTTTCTTTCAAGTTTACAAAACCTTTTTATACTTTTTTTCTAAAAACTACTATCTTCACCTAGTACTAAAATCTATAAATAAATGTCTTAGACAAATAACAAACAAATCAACCCTTTTTGCAATAGACAAATATAACAAGCTTTTATCAAAAATGTTTAAACTAGCAGAAATAAATATTGTGCCCTTCACTCAAGCAGATATTATCTCAATGCTAGCTCAAACTATTACTATTCTTAAACAAATTAAACACACTATATGGATAGCCTAAAATTTAGAAAACCTTTAAGAATAGAACAAATGAATAAACTTCTATATAAACTGGCGATATAACGACTTTAAAGTCAATACTAGCTGAATATTAGATAGTATCCTACAATATAAACTGGAGCCAGTTAGAACTGACAAAATTATCTCCCTAACCAGATCATAATAGAGAGAAAAAAAAAATAAAAAAAATACATTAAAAGACATTTCAAGCAATAGACTATGGCAACTTGCAAAATACAAACTGACAAACTGGCTAGAAAAAAAGTTACCACCCTATAAAAAGAATTGATCCCACAATTTATGTACTCTTTTCAATACAATAGCTTAAATAAGAAATAATACAGATTATACTATATACAAACATTTTTAACTACTGTTAGTCTTTATATAGTTATATAAACTAAAGCTATTTTACTTAAATTTTTATAAACAATAAGTCTGCTTAGTAATATCTTGCTTTGGCAAGTGCACTAGTTAATGTAAACAATTTTAACAAAACCTTGCTCTTGCAAATATATAATATTCAACAAAATACTACTTAACACAACCTTTATATACTACTACTTAATACATACCTGCTATTATATAATATCACTCTACAATGCATGCTCTTGTCTAAACCTTCTTCAGTTTTAATATTTCTACTAAAAAGTAGTAATCTAGCCTATTTCAATCAAATACGACAATTATATTATCAGTTACCCAAATCAGAATGATCTTTAACAACATAGTCAAAATAAACAACAAACAAGTCATGCTCCTAAAATTACTATATGGCCTTATACAATTATATATATGATCTAAATATCATTTAGTATATACCTACAACAATCTATACAATATAATACACTTTTTTAATATTCCACTTTACTATTAACTTGTATTTTTTTCTATAAAGTAGCTCTTTGTAAAATAGATATAGAATTTTTACAACATACCATATATGTCCAAAAATAAGCTATCTTTTTTGGTCAAAGAATTATACAAAAAAATATAAAGTAGTTTATTTTCAAAATTTGAGTTTTTTAAAAAAATTGAAAAATGACTAATAAAATATTGTTCAAATAACACCAAATTTTTATTGTAAGTGTTTTGATGACCTAAACAACTTTGCTTAACCAATTTTTTTAAGATTTATTTAGTAAAATTTAGAGTTTTATATATAGCAACTGCTAACAAATTTTTTAAGATTTTTAAAAAAATCAGGTGAGTCGCTTATTTTAAGTAGTAGCTTATTTTCAAATATATACAGTAAGTTTAGTTTTTAATTATGTCTAGCTAAGAGCAAATGATATGCTTGTCCTAATACATCTACTCTGCATCATACTTATAGACTAAGGCCACAATTATTGCTCTTAGCTAAGTATAGCATAGGTATACTAGTCTAAGCTTTATGTTTTACAATAGTTTAGTATTTCTTCTACATGTAATAATAGATATATATTTAATAATTGTGACAGATCATAATGAAATCCAGATTAAAATGAAATGATAGTATAAAATCTCGAAAACTAAATTTTTTTGGGGTATATTTTTTAGGGTTAGGGTTTAGGGTTAGGGTTAGTTTTTAAAAAAATTATAATAAACAAGTGTTAATGGGTTTTAAAAGGCTAGCAGGTTAAATATAGAATGTAGATTTCATTTTAAATTATGATCTGCGACAATAATTAAATATAATAAATAAACTAAAGCAAGACTTGTTTAAAAATATATATATATATATATATATATTAAATCAATTAATAATAATACAAAATTTATAATAATTTTAGGATTCTATAATCAGAATTTATTAATTTTAGGTTCATTAGAATCATCTCATTAAGATGAGCATTTTGGCAGTAAAATTATTTAAAGTAGATCACTAGTTTAAAAGTTATTAAGCATTAAATTTATAAGATCTTTAATAATAATTTTTTTTATATACAAAATTAATATAATTAAAGCAATACAAATCTATAACAAACTCGAAATCCTATAATTAGATTTTGATGATTTTAGGCTCATTTGAATTATCTCGCTAAGATAAATATTTTGGTAATAAAATCATCTAAAATGAATTATTAGTTCAAAAGTTATTTAATATTTTTTCAGCTTTGATAGTCTTGCCAGTACTTTTCTTAAAAAATATTAAAAAATTACAGTAAAAAATTTGTAGCTAAATATTTAACGTACTGCAAGCCTAACATCATCTGGTTGCTTTATAAGTATCTAGATGTGACCTGCTGTACTAGTTTATAGAGTTTCTTAAAGTTGAATTAAATTAAATAATAGATATATTTGAATTTGATCAAATTAAATAAATATTTAATTTGAATTTGATTTAATTAAATTAAATTTATTTATAATTTTAAAAAATTTTAAAATTTTGGTTGCTTTTCAAAATTTTTAATTTATTCAAAATTTTACTAAGGGGCATGCTATTTATTACATAATTTTTACTATGGATACAGTAGATATCATGTATTAATCAACCGGAATTAGATACAATGATCACACCATACATGGGTAGAGGTAGCTACTAAGTAAAAAATATTATGTAATAAATGGCACGCCCCTAAGTTAATCAATTTTTTGTATTAAGTAAAAAATGTTTTTCTAATCAAAATAGTTCTAGTTTTATAAAACAAAAAGGCAGTTGTCTTCAGTATTGGCAAAATATAGACATAGACAATATGACCATTGGACATGAACATTTATGGACTATGTCCATATTGTCCATATTATTTTATTGGATATAAGGCACTTAGTCCAAATAAAACGCATAGGCTACAGCTTTGAAATATTCTGATATAAAACAAAATTGAGCCTAAAATTTGGTGAAAGTCCAGAATATTCTGAAAATTTCAATATAGAAAGGATATGGACATGGATACAATTTGGATTAGTCCATGTCCATATTTGTCTATGTCCAAATAAAATTTTTATTAAACATAGTCCAAATGCCAATACTGGTTGTCTTAATAAAATTTTGTGTAAATAGTTATCATATTTATAGTTTTAATAAAATTTTCAAATATTTGTCAAATTGAATCGAATATTTTGTCAATTTGAATTTGATTTTTAATTTGAAATTTCTGTATTTGAATTTGATTTAAAATCAAATATTTGATCAAATCAAATTAAATTGCAAAACCCTACTAGTTTATTGATAAACTAGGTCTTTGTATTAGCTCTATTATAAACTTAACTAAAATGGCTTATAGCTATTTTTTATATATTGCAAATTGCTTTACTTCACAACTTATATATCTTCTTATTCTTTTCTTTTGCTGAACCCGATACTACTTTTTCTTCTTTAGCTTTCTAACTTTTCTTTTATTTGTTTTCAAAATGAAGATTTGGTTTTCTGACTGTTTTCTTTTTTACTATACTTTATTTAGCATTCTATGAATACCTTTTTCTTTTTCTTATTTTGTAACTATTTTGTAATACTCTTACTATATAAAGCTATAAAAGCTATTTCACACTCTATAAAACAGGCTTTTGATAGCACTATTGAGCTTTTTTGTTAGTAAATCTATCTTTTTGATTTTATTAAATGCATTTAAGCTAAAATATTCTTTAATTAGATTTTTTCAAAATTGAACTTTATTATTTAGTTCTTAATCCAAAAAAAGGTTTCTAAAAGCTTTTAAAAAAAGTTTACTTCTGTATTCCTATTTGAGCTTTTTCAAACAACTTCTGTTGCTGCTATTTTGATATTTTTTTAGTTTTATTCAAGTGCTTTATAGCTTATTAAATAATCAAATATCTTTATAGTTTTTTTCTTATATAGTTAGCAGTTTTTGTTTTTATAGACTTCCAGGCTTCTTTAATATATATATATATATTTTTTTTTTTATAAGCGGGATCTTGTCTCAGGTTATTTATTATTATTAATATAGTTTGATACTTTAAAAAGTATATATTGTATATTAAGGGTAGAGTACAATGAGCTACATTTTAATAGTGATCATGTTATTAATTTTTTTTACAATAACATTTAATTGAAATCAGATGATGATCATATGTTATTGTATGTTATTTATATTGTACTACCTAGAAAAATCTCAATTGTCCTAGGAAAATTGGCGATATATACAAGTAGATTTTTTTAATATAATTTGTGACTTTAAAGTTTCACTACCATAAATAGAAGGGTTTGACCTATATACCACAAAATTTTGGCCAAAATTGGATACGTTTTCAAAAATCTTTATCAATGGCGTATTTTTGCCCCTATATAAAAATTTTTTGTATGACGTTCATATATGAAAATAATCGATGTTGTACTCTACCCTTAAATTTTACTAAACTGAGACTTAGGCTACTGTATCTACGATTCAGGCTTAGCTCAGAGCAGCAATTGCCACATCTTAGACTATGAAAAAGAAGTAAATAATATTATGACAGGCCTATTGTCTGCCTTTAGCTAAAACAGATCAAAGATCAAGCTTATGCTGTGAAAGTTTCTATGTCTATTTACAAAGAGCTATTTTATACAATTTTATAAAAAGAAAATACAGAGAGAAAGAATGTTTAAATTGGAATATTTTAGTATTCATAGGTAAGTTAGATAGGGGTGTATAGATTGGATAATTTAATGATCGTAGATAAGTTAGACAAGAGTGTAGAAGTAGTGTAGAATATAGTAGCAGAGTATATGGAAATTTTGGTGTATATTCGAGATGAATAGTGGATGGTTGGATTAGTAACGTGGTTTTATTAGATGTTTTGAGGGCCAGTTTAGTAACATGTGTCGTTTGTTGTGTTGGTATTGTAGACAGTGTTTAAAATTGACATGCACACGATGCACATATACACATATATATTTTTATGTGCATAAAATTTTAACAAGTTAAATGTGCAAATGTGCATCTAAAATTTTATAAAAATAATGTACAAAAAGTTATGCGCAACAAAAAATTTTAAATTTTTATGCACAAAAAATTATGTGCATAAGAGAACTTAAATTTCAATGCACAAAATATATTAATAATATATATTAACGATATTAGTTATAATAATAATAATTTGTAATTTGCAAATCTGCTACTTTTCTAATTTAAGCAATTACTATTACTATTACTATAAATAATACAGTAATATATGAACAATTGATAGTAAATATTTGTAAGTAGACAGAAATGAATTAGGGTAGCTGCGCAATGCAGTCACGCTAAAACCAGGAACATACTAAGTATGATATTACAGATCATTTTTATTTTAATTATTGGAGTTAATGCTGAATTGAGGCCATTATAAAATAAGTATGATTATATGAAATTTTAGTTTGGTAGGAATAATGATTTTTTTGATTAATTCATTTTAAGAAAGTCTCAAAAATGTAGTAATAATCTATGACAAACCATTACGATAATGTAATCATAGAATATTTGTACACAACAATCAAGTAAACAAACTAGTCATATATATCATATATCCCTAATCATGTAGACGATCAAAAATGTTACAGATTTCTAGAATATTGTAGTAACTACTATTATAAATTTTGAATGATCTAAAATGTTGTAATATGCAGATAACCAATTAAAATATTTAGACAGACAAACTACCAATTTGATGGCACAATTTTCATATTAATATAATTAAAGAGTGAATTCACATTTCATGGCAGCAAATATTATGAGAACATATGTAATAAAAATATATATGCATAAAAAAATTTTTTTTATATACACACATGTGCAACTGGTTGGTTATTTGTGTACTCAAAATCTTTCCAATTTTTGCATGCTGTGCATATAGTTTTAGATCTGAATTTTAAATACTGATTGTAGATCGTTTTGTTGGTTTGTTGTGAAGATTGATTAGGTGACATATGTTGTTGTTGTGTTAGTATGTAGACCATTCTATTTTTTTAATGATGATGTAATTGTTTGGTTTGATAGGGATAAGCTAGAACGCCTACTTTTGAGTAAATTTTTGTAATATTTTGTAGAAGTGTAAAGATATCTGGTATTTGGGTTGTGTTAAGTATAAAGTGTTATTGTATATATGGTTGTAACTCTAATGATAGAGTATAGTATAATTGTGTTATAATAAAGTATACTCGTAAGGCGAGGTTTGAGTAAAATTGTTTGACTAACTAGTTTCTTTGCCGAAAACAAAGCTACTAGTGCAAACTTAAAAATTTAGCAAAGTTTTTGTAAACTAAGTAGGAGCGGGTAACTAGCTTATAAGAAATGATAGTAGTTAGAAAACATTCGTATACAGTATTTTTCTTATTTAAGCCACTGAAAAATAGGTATAGGTAAAAACATAATAAAATAGAGATCAGCAGAAAGAGTTTTTTTGGGTATGGTTTTAGTTTCCAGTCTTCTTTAATATACAATCTACATTATCAGAAGCTTATTGTACAGAAACTTAATTCAAAAAAACAAATATCTACTTTTTGCCAAAAAATCACTTTTATTGAATTTCTTATGTAAAACTAGAATAATAGCCAATTACTATATATCTGAAATTAAGCTACTATCAAAAATAATCTACTCTTTTATTTTTTTAAAAAATTAAAGAAAAATTGCCAGCAATTGCTATATACAAAAGTTTAAATTTTATTAAATAAATCTCAAAAGTATTATTAAGTAATTTTGTTTAGAATATTAAAATATATTTATAATAAATTTTGGTAATGTTTGAACAAATCTGAAAATAAGCTATCCCATGTTTTTTTATATAATTTTTTGTTTAAAAAAGGTTGCCTAATTTCGAACACATACAGTATACTGTTCTATTTTTGTTTAAATTGAGGTTTTCTAAAATTTTTGAAGCTTTCTACTTTACACCAATTTGTACATTTTGAACTTTCTTAATAAAAGATCAGATTCTTGTTTTAATTGAGAGCTTGTTTTACAAAATCTTGTACTTTATCTATCTATTTGTTTCTTGTAAAATATTTATGTTAACTTTCACTCTTAGCTTCTCTTTTCACTAATCAGTTTGTCTTATTACTCTATTTATTATTACTGTGTTTTTGATCTTATTAAGTACAAAAAACACTTTTTTTTGTTTGAATTAGGTTTTGGATTTATATTAAAATATTATAGTTTTGATTTTGCACTATCTATTTGTTGTATCTAGTTTTTTTTCTCTATTTTTGCTATAGCTACTGCATTATCTGCATTAATTACTATACTACTATTAATAGTACTACTAAAAAAATTAAGAAAATTGCAATTAATTCTAGCTTTATTAATAAAGGTCTATTTTCTACTTTACAAAAACTTTTTAAACCTATTTTTTTTTTGAATCTACCTAGAGCCAATCTGCTTTTATTACTACCTTTTGGTTATCTTTTTTGTACAATAATCTATCTGATAAAAATGAAGCATTTCTTTATTCTGATTTGTAATTTTATGAGCTTGAGTATATAAAATATTGAAAAGATCTTCTAGTAAACCTTAACTATATATCAATTCCACTATATATTTCTTAATTGGTTTGAGATAAGAAAATTTATTTTTTTTCTTTCAATTTTGGCTTTTTTGCCTGTACTTTTCTTTACATTTTCTAGAAAACCCTTTAAAAAGTTAAAATATCTTTTGTTTTTTTGGTATTTGGCTTGAGCAAAACTATTATTTTCTTTTTCATATTTATTTATTTTTTGCAGCTTATTTATTTTTTTTATTTACTAATGAGCAATCCTAATACTGCTTTAATTTTACTATCTCTATGTTTTCTTGTGTTTGTATGCTCTAGTGTTTAGTAGAAACTTTTTTTCTTTCTTTTTAGTCACTTTTTTGATCTTATATTTACTATTAACTAAAACTTATTCTTTTTTATAATTATTTTGTAGAAGTACTAACTTTTTTATAACTAGATCCAAAGTATCATATTCTTTTTGTCTATAGGCTGGTTTAATGTTTCTATTTTTCTAATCCAGCAGAATCTTTTTTTTGATTACCTTGAACTATTTGGTTTTTCTCTTTTCTTATCTTATTTTTTAGCACTTTTAATTCTTGCTATATTAATAATATAATATAGTAATTGGATTTTAATAATTTTGGGCTCGTTAAAATTATATTATTGAAATAAGCATTTTGGTAATTAAATTATTCAAAAATGAACTAGTGAATTAAAGTTATTATCAATTCCAGAAATTGGTACATATAAAAAATTTTGATATATAAACTTTTATTTAGTATTTGACAATATTAAATAATTATTTAACAATTATTATAAAATGTATCTATTATTGAATACTATAGGTAAATTAGATTTGCAATCTATGTAACAAAAACAAAAAAATAAATTTTTATAAAACAAAAAATAAACTTTAATTACTTTAAGCTTAGAGTGAGGCCTGGGATTTTATTAGAAATATTAGTATATACAGAATTTAGCAAGAAATTTTTTTTATTAGAGCCCCAAAGGTGGGTTGGTTTCATAAGCAAAATTTTGAGATATGAATTTTTTTTTAAAAAATAAACAAAAAAAAAAGAATTTTATATTACACCTAATCTTAAATTTTGATTGGCTATTTTAATAGTTTTGTATAATATAGTGCTTAATACTATAGGTTCATTTTAGTAAACTTGTTATTTAATTATCAAATAATTAACAAAATTAAATCTATTTATAGTACAAATTAAATAATTAATTCATAA
This sequence comes from Gigaspora rosea, assembly GCA_003550325.1. Classification (NCBI taxonomy): domain Eukaryota; kingdom Fungi; phylum Glomeromycota; class Glomeromycetes; order Diversisporales; family Gigasporaceae; genus Gigaspora; species Gigaspora rosea. The sequence goes on along the minus strand of QKWP01000374.1, from coordinate 151,022 downwards.
TCCATATACCAAACAGAAGCTGCATATATTACTATATATAGGGGTTAGTTAAAATAGAGCATGTTTTGATTGTCTACAAGTCATGTGTTATGTAAACAATCAATGAACAAACAAATTAACATATTAATTATGTGCATAAAATTAGCCAATTATCAACTTTAATTTTAAAAAAACAATAATTTAATATTAGTAAAGATAATATTGCCTCATGGTTTTACTTTTATTGATATTTTTTTTAGTATAACTTTTGAATCTCTATACAAATTTTTTTTTGTTAGTCTTTGAATCTATATATATCCTATTTTTTTTCTAATCAATATTAAAAATCAGACATAGAAAACCTTTTAGCCAGGACCCTAAAATATACATAGATAGATCAGGTATGAGTTTGAGGTTTTTATGCAGATCTTTCTATTTATAGTAATTTTTAAGTTTTTTCTGCAGATCTTTCTTTTTTAGTAACCCTATAATTAACCTGACCTATCTATGTGTATTTCGGGGTCCTTTTAGTCTAAAAATAAATGCCTCTGCTTTGTTGGCTCTATTTTTTTTTAACACTTATATTTGCTGCCCAAATTCAAATCTATAAATCCCAATTCCAAATTCCAAATCCTACTATCAAAATTCCAAAGTCAAATTAGGTACAAATTCCAAATTAGGGGTCGTCTAAAGCCATGTACCCATGTGACATTTTCGTGTAAATCAACCAAACGGAATCGCGAAATTTTGTTTACATGGATCAGCCCGAAGAAGTCAAAAAACAAAAAAAACACAAGAACATAAAAACGACATTCTAAACCTATCTTGGGCCATTAATAAAAAATGTTGGGAAGATAATTTTACCTATATTGGTTTTAATCCTAACCCCTACCCTAATGCTAAACAGACTCTGATACAAATTTTAACTAAAATTTCAAAAAATCACGTGGGTACATGGCTTTAGTCATCCCCCAAATTAGGTACAAATTCCAAATTAGGTAAAATTCCAAATTAGATACAAATTTCAAATTAGATACAAATCCCAAATTAGATACAAATCCTAAATTAGATACAAATTTTAAATTAGATACAAATTTTAAATTAAATACAAATTTCAAATAAATACTAATTTTAAATTAAAATAAATTTAATATAATAACTAATAATGATAATTTTTAATTGTTATTGAACTTAAAATTTATAAATACAATAAATTTGATATTTAAATATATATTATTACAAACAGCAATTTTACTTTTACATTTATTCTTATTATATTAATTATTGCAAAAATAATTATTAAAAAGATGCTACTTCTGCAAAGCAATTTTACTTTTATATTTATAGTGATTTATATTACCTATTTGTAATACTAATTGTACTTGTAAAACTTTCTTATATACTTATAAATTTTGAAAAATATTATTCAATTTGGATTAAGCCTTAAAAAAATTTTTATAAATTAACTTGAAATTAATTAAGAAGTTTATTAGAGGTGAGTTTGTTTTGTCACAACTTAATTAAAAATTTTTCTTCTTATACAATTTATCCAATCTTTAGTAAATAATTGTAAAACATAATTATAACTATAAAGTAAATTAAAAAAATATATATATTAAATTTGTTTTAAATTACATATTATATTTTATAATTCTAAAAGCCAATATAGTTTAAAAGAAATGCAAAACATATTAGCAAATTTAATTGTTAATATTTCAAAATTTGCAAGTTTAATATGTTTTGATCCAATAATATTTAGTAGTTCTAATTAGTATTGGCATGTGACCAAATCATAACAGGTCATATCAAAGTTTAATTAGCAAGATTATATGACTATTGTTATATGATTTCATTCATTAAACCTGGTAATATAATCTGTTACAACTTTGTCATATAACCTAAGTAATTAAACTTAGTGATATAACCTGTTTTGACCTGTTATATGACTTTATTGTGATATGACCTGTTATGACTAGTTATAACAGGTTACATCAGGACCCCGAACAATATATATAGAGGTTACATTGAAATTTTGGCTAAAAAGGTTACTTTTTTACAAAAATGTTATATTTGAAAAGTGGATATTGGTCAAAAGGTTACATTTAAAAGTGAATAAAAGCTTTTGATGTTATATTATTAAAAGTGGATAAAATTAATAAGTTTTAAATAGGCTATATTTAAAATTTGGATAAAGAAAAAACTTTTTTAAAAAATCTTTTTTGAAAAAAATTTTTTTTTAGTAAAAATTTTTTTTGAAAAAAATTTTTTTTTGAGAAAAATTTTTTTTTTGGAAAAAATTTTTACTAAAAAAAAATTTTTTTTTAAAAATTTTTTTTGAAAAAAATTTTTTTTTTTGAGAAAAATTTTTAAGAAAAGTATTGTTATATTTGATAATTGGTTAAATTTTATTAAATATTAAAGTTTATATGTAAAATTTGGTTAATTAGCTCTAATAAAAAGTGGATAAAAATTTTAAAAAGTTTATAATAAAGCCAATATAACCTCTATATGTATTGTTCGGGGTCCTGTTACATCACAATAAAGTTATATAACAGGTCAAAACAGATCATATCACTAAGTTTAATTACTTAGATCATATAACAAAGTTGTAACAAATTATATTACCAGGTTTAATGAATAAATTATATAACAATAATCATATAATCTTGCTAATTAAACTTTGATATGATCTGTTATGACCTGGTTATACGCCAATACTAGTTCTAATAGTATATAAAAATATAATCCTCTTATATAATAAAATAAAGGGTTTACTATATTGCTATCAAGAAATTTAGTAAACTTTCAAATATATTACAAAATAAAAATATATGTTTATGTAATTCAGTTATTTTTAAAAATTACTATATTGATATAGATTCAATTGTATCTGTTTTTAATAATCTATTAATTACTTAATTTTAAATTAATATTAAAATATAAAATAGATTATGCAAGATGTTAAATAAGCTACAAATAACTCTGAAAATTATAAGCATGTTCATAATAAATTAAATACTATAACTTATACACTATAACAAGCATACTATAACAAACCAAACACTATATAACAAGCTTTTTTTTTGCAATTTCATTACAAGGTTGGTAAATTATATATAATAGTATAAAGTAATACTTTGAAACTTTGAAACTTAAATATTTTATTTTTATTTTTTTTTTTTTGTGTTAAAGTTCCCGCTTTGGGTAAGAGTTGATTTAATCAAGCCTGTGGATCAAGGGCGCCTCTTTGGGCACACCCACAATTGAGTTACATTGAATAAGAGTACAACTAGCCACACGTACAACTTTTGGTTGTCTAATTTAAGTAGTCCGCCCGAAGGTTCTACACTAGTTGCCATATCTACAACCCAACTAGGGGATTGCCTATTTAAACACTCTGGTCCAACGCTTCGCATGTCAATCCTACTTGTGATCACTGATACAGCCCTCCGATACATTAGTCAGTCGAAGACAGTCCCGGATGCTACCTACATCCCCTTAGGACCAATTTATCCTCGCGGGTAAACTTGGTAGAGCAGTCCCTGTCCCACACAGGTATTACCTACACTTCGGTAACTTACGCACTTACCGAGGCAAGCAACTTGCAGTCAGGGGTACCTAACCGCTACTATTACCTACTTCTGCCCTTGTAAGGTTCATACCGACCCCGGTACCCACCATTACTTTCCTACCAGTCCATCACCGGGTGCCCCAAACTTCCAAACCAGTTGGCCCGGAAGGGTTGATCTACCTAGCATTAGGTGCTACTATGGTTTTTCTTCCTCTGGTACCTAATTCCAGAACATAGGTCCTTTTCCTCCGGTACGACTCCGGCGGCCAGGTTGGTGGACCCTCTCCTCCGAAGGTCATATCGTCCAGTTCTCCAGCTCCGGTTTCTGATATTCCGGTTCTGGTAGCACCGTCAAAGATCATTGCTACCCCCTTACTCAGGACTTTCCAAATGGGTTTCCATTTCCCCGGTTCCTTGGATTTGTCTGTATCACCAGATACAACTTCGCCCGAAAGCTCCCATTCGAGATGGTAACCAAGGACTACAGGTAATATACTCAACTGATCGACAGGAAACGGTTACCGTAACACAGGTCTATTTTTCCAAAGCATCGCCAGTAGGATTTGAACCCTAGACCTGCCACTTGGGGGTGACAACTTACCAACTTCCCTAAGTCGCCACACCCTTAACTTAAATATTTTATATACATATTAGGGGTCTTAGCTGGGTCGGGTCTGACCCAACCCGACCCGGGTCAGACCCAACCCGGGTCGGGTTGGGTCAGATCAAACCCGGGTTGGGTCAGACCCGGTCAGAAAAAACCCGAGTCGGGTCAGACCTGGGTCAGAAAAAACCCGGGTCGGGTCAGACCCGGGTCAGACCCGAAATGACCTATTAGGTTATAGATTAAAACTAGAGATATAGTAATTTAGTTGGTCACAACTTCTTAATCGGTTATTTGAATCGAACATGTGTGTCGTATATAATTAACCAGGGTATTTAGTCGTATTAATATATGTAAATACAAATAATTTTTATGCTCCCAACTAACCGGATGCAAATAAATAAATATTTAAATAGTCATAAATTAAATTAATAAAAATTCTTTATATTTACAACATTAACGTGATAATAGTATATCTTATGAATAGCTTATTTTAAACGTTTAGGTTAATGAACTTACGATTGAAATTAAAAGCAATATTCATGAATAGTGGTTGTACCCTAGAGTACAATCACCGGTTAAACTGTTAGGCTATCCGGATATAACCGTTATCCTTTTATTTGAATAGGATATAAAACCGGTTATTAGATTTTGTTAAAGGTAACAACCTTTTGGATAAAGAGTTATCCGGGTACGAGCACTATTCATGAATAGATTATTTTAAATACTTAGATTATCGAACTTTGATTATTTGGATCAACAATCTTTGTAATTTTTTGGGTCCCATGAGTCCGCGAATACAACATAAATAGCCATTTCTATCTAGATTATAAAATGTTTTTATATTCACTAAGTATTGTAAAATTATAAAATTATTCATAACTCGAATGGCTTATTTAAATGCATAACTTCGATAAAATTTGTATGACCCGTTGACCCGGGTTCAACCCGGGTTGGGTTGGGTTGGGTCAGACCCGGGTCAGGTTTGACATGAGGCAGGTCAGACCCAGGTCGGGTTTGGCATGAGGCAGGTCAGACCCGGGTTGGTTTGACATGAGGCGGGTCAGACCCGGGTCGGGTTTTGACCCAAGTGGGTCTGACCCGGGTCAGGCCCAAACCCGACCCAACCCAACCCATTAAGACCCCTAATACATATGCTGTATATATATTGTATATGCATTGCTACTAGATTATTAATTAGATATTTTGGGATTTGGATAATTTTAGGATTTGGAATAAATTTGGAATTTGGAATGATTTTAAGATTTGGAATGTTTTTGGAATTTGGAATATATATAAAAGATAAATACTATTTGGGTATTTGGCACTTGCAATATTAAAATCCTAAATAGGTTTTAACTTTTTGGGACTTGGGATTTTATCCTGGACCACTAATTTGGGTAGCAAGTATATCAAATACTTCAATATTTTTTCACAGTTTTTCAGTTAGTTTGTTTATAGAAGCCATTTATTCTTTGATTGTCTTTCTTTTGCGCTTTGTTCTAATACTTTTACATTTACTAACTTCCAATTTTTATACTTCAAAACCACTTTTTTTAAAAATTTCTTGAAATATTTTTTAGGCTTTGATAGTCAATAATTAGTAAGAACCATAGCTATGCTCATAAAATATATATTTGTATAGCAATATATAATTATTATAAAAAATTAAGAGAAGTAAGCCCAAGGGCACTTTTACTTTTTGCCAACCTTTCTATTATTGTATTTGCTTTTTTTACAATCATTAATTGTATAGAATAGGAGAACTTCTATGATACTATAGACTGATACTTTTTTTGTACAAAAATTAAAAGGAGTACTCTTGGCATTAATTTATTTCTTATGATTAAAAAAAATAATTTTGTATTATGTACTAGTTAGTCTATGTAAGTAAGATATTATGGTCTTTAGCTCACTATGATAAGACTCTAATGCATTAGTAGAAGTTATTTGGAGCAGTTTTGGAGCAAAAGAAAAGAATAATTTCTTGCCCAAAGGTAAGTGTTATTTATATAATTTTGTCTAACATAATTATAAACAGTAGGAGCTAGGCAATTGTTAATAATAATTTGAACAAGTTGCTCATATTTGGTTTTGTTTTTTATATATAGCTTCTACTACAGTCAACCCTCCATAAATACAACTTGTAGGGACTAGTGATGTTACCCGGGTCAGGCTAACCTGTGCGGGTTATAAAACTCCACGGGTTATGCGGGTCACGGGTCACAAATTGGCCTAACCCGGGTTATGCGGGTCACGGGTCACAAATTGGTCTAACCCGGGTTATACGGGTTGGCCAATCAGAAAGCACAAATTTTGACATGTGCAAAGTAAAACTAATATCTAAACCGCACTAATTAAAAATAATGGGAACGAAATTTTTGCATATAATAAGCATTATTTTATTGCCATAGTCCTTTTTACTAACGCCCTAACCCTAAACTTCTATTATTACGCACTTAGAAAAATTTAATTCCCTTTTTTTGGGGTTCTGTTACTCGCGAAAATAAGTAAATTCAAATTGACCCGCACTAATTAAAAATAATTGGAACGAAATTTTTTTGCATATAATAAGCACTATTCTATTGCCATAGTCCTTTTTACTAACACCCTAACCCTTTATTACGCACTTAGAAAAATTTAATTCCCTTTTTTGGGTTGTGTTACTCGCGAAAATAAATGACTTTC
>QKWP01000374.1:87797-141323 GCA_003550325.1 Gigaspora rosea | reverse complement strand
TTTTTTTTTTTTTTTTTTAGAAATGCCCTCAGCCACTTATTAATCAATTTTTTTCTAATGACAAATATGTGATTTAATATTAATATTTAATAAACTTCAACAATTGTTAAACTTTAAATGAGATACTTACTAGGGGATCATTTAACCTACTTTATTCAAGTATAATTGGTCTTATATTCGAGTTGAAGCTAAGTTTATTGCTTCGACGGTTGACTTTAGATTTTTTTTTAATTAAACGATAATCTATTCACTTGTTATGCTGTTATGCATAAGTGAAACGTAGCTTGCGCTGATTGGCTAGAATAAGGGAGATTCGGTTTTGTTGTGAAACATAGTTTGCGCTGATTGGCTAGGATAATAAAAACACACGGGAGATAGCTCTGATTGGCTAACCCGTATAATCCGGGTTATGACCCGGGTTAGTATCTGACCCGAACTTTATTAACCCGGATCACTATTTTGTGACCCGGGTAATATCACTAGTAGGGACAAGCCTACAACGTGCATTTAGGGAGGTTTGCATTTAGAGAGAGCCAATTAAATTGCAGCTTTTAAAAATTAGATCATCAAGTTTGTGTAACTTCTACTAAAACTGTATAACCTATCTTAAATACTAAAATTTAATTGGCCACGTGCATTTAGGGAGGTTAGTGTAATATAAAATGATATTCAAGAGAACGTGCATTTACAGAATATAGAACGTGCATTTAGCACTAATAACATTTTACGGAATAGAAAAAAACGTGCATTTAGAGAGGTATTGCATTTATGGAGGTTGCATTTATAGAGGGTTGACTGTATAGTTTTTTGGGCCTTATTTCATAAATTTTTGAAATCTATGTATATTAAATAAATGGTACAAAATATAATTTTACATTTTTGTTTTCCTATATACTAATATCAGAAAAAGCTATTTTTATACTATTGGCTTCAGTACTACTTTGGTCAATTAAAATATACTGAAGAGCCAACTGTAACGTTTACTTTAAATTAATTGCAGCACCCTTGCAATAGTTATACTATTCTTAGTATATACAAAAAAATATAAGCCACTTTTCTAGCATTCATAGTTGTTTCAAAAATTAGTGTTCTGACCTGGGTCGGGTAACCCATACGGGTCACAAGTCAGAAATTGTTCTAACCCGGGTCAAACGGGTCAGGATTAGGGACAGGGACATGGAAAAATATTGATTTATATAGATCAATATAAATCGATATTTTTAGGCCAAATCATAGGGAAATCGATATTTTTACAATTTTTTATGCAGTGTAACTACACCATTTCGGGCAAAATTAAAGTATAATTTGGGCCGGGCAACATGAATTTGGCCAACCTAAATTGTCAGCAGGTTTCGTAAATGTAGACAATCAACAAACAAAATTTTCCGTTAACTTCCCGAAAAACATGAACTTAGATACTGATCACGTTATTCAATGTTACATCAAATCTTAAATTCTTATTGGTCAATCATGGACATATCGATATAAATCGATATTTTTGACTATATCGATAGATATTTTTGCCGATATTTTTTCACGTCCCTGATTAGGGATGGTAAAAAAAGATTTAAACCATTTTTTCTGATATAAATTCGTAAACCAAAATTTTTATAAAAGTAACATTATGGTAACAGAATGAAAATTTTTTTTGCGCTTTGCAAAAATGTCATGTAAAACCACGGGAAATCAGGCGACTTTTCAATTAAGATACGTTTCTATAAATTGATTACTAATCAATTCGTAAAGTCAAAATTATGCAAAATTAGATCTTCAAAATATGTACTTTGATACTGTTACTTGAAGTGGCATATTATTTATCTACATTATTATGGTTATTCATTATCTTAATAAGAAACTATACCGAGAGCACAAGGAAAAACTAAAAGTTTCTCTTGTACTTAGTGAGTATGAAGTGATATTTTTTTGACGAACATAATCTATTTGCTCTTTCACCTAATTAGGATTAAATAATTGTGTAAATTCATTTTTGACAGCAGTTAGATTAACTCTATGTGGCGCATCAGATAAGTTGCAATTACATATATTTTGTTGTAAGTCAATTTCACAAAACAAGCATTTTCGACAACTAAAACATATTCCTCTGCGATATTTTAGCTTTGTTTCCTAAATATTAACCATTATAACCAAGTATTAAGGAATATTTATATAAAGAAGAAAATATATTTGACGAAAAAAAAGAAATATCAAAATATATAAGCTATGGGAATGACGTATATTTTATATATGATCGCTAATCAAAACTATAATTGAAAGCATAATTTAATATATCAATTTACATAAATTTTAATTTGACTTTTTTGTTAAGAATCACAGAGATTTTCTATTATTATCACTGCAAAAATCACAGTGGCACTTTTTTGCAAAGCGCTATAAATTCAAAGTGCAATTAACTTTAAGAAACTTCCATATGACCTGTTGACCCGGGTCATGACCCAGGTTAAATATCTGACCTGTCGGGTCACTATTATCTGACCTGGGTTGGAACATTATCAAAAATACAAGGTGAAAAGTTTCTAATTGTGTTTATTTGTCTTGTGTATCAAGTCCATCAACATAAGCCAACTATGGTGCTGAAGTTTTTCTACTTGTTGAGGATTTATAAAAATTATACCTTATATATGTTTTAATTTATTTGCAGATTGTTAAGAAACAAAATAATGTTCTATATGATATTTCTTACTTTTTAAGTATAACAAGATCTTAGATATATTAGTTTCTAGACTTGAACTACCTATTAAATATATATTTATAAGCTCCTGAAGTTTATATTTTATGTTTGCTACCTCTCTACATTTTAGATATTCAATACTATTATTTAACTCTAACTCATTTGTTGCAAACTTTTTAATCATGCTAGTAATTGCTACAGGTGCATAATTCTTGACTACTTTATTTGCAACCAAGGTACAAATAGTACTTGAGCATTTGTTAATATCACTTTCACTTAATATGTATGTGGTCCAAAGAATTTTTGAACCATTCTGGACAAAACAGACTATATTACTTTAATTTTGGCCTTACAAATACTAGTCAGTCAAAAATTGATTTTTCTTCTTCTATCATCTGGTACACCTTTTTGTTGTATACTTGAATTTTGATGTTTTATAAAACAACATGCATAAATTTTTTAGATATCACTGTTCTGAAGTTTGTTTGCACTGAATTGTGTCCATATATCTGTAACCAAAGGCCACAAATTATTATTATACTCTTTATCTAGCACTTTAAAAAGATCATTTACATTAAAAAAATATGCTTATATGTTGTTCACTTTATTCTCTTTGTCCATAATCTTCACAAAATAGTATGCAAAAAAAACTTTATATATGAAAAAATATATATATATATAAATAGTAAATAAACTTGCTTTCTTTTAAACAAAAATTTTTCTAAAAAAAATATTTTTTAAAGAAAAAAACTTTTTCCTTTTCTATTTTTCTTTTTGCCTAACTTCTTGTCTTTATTTTCATTTAACTTTTTTTTTTTTTAATTAAAAAAATTTATATATATAAAGTTCTTTATTTATATTATTTTTTTCTATTTTTTTCATATTTTTTTTTAATAAAAAAAAATTTGATATCTAATTGATTTTTTATTTTATAGGTCATATTTATGCATATGATTTGTATAAAAGTTATTTAATATATGAATTGTAAACAATCAAAATTTTCTCTGCTTTAACCAACTTATATATAGTATAATTGGAAATCAATTATTGTTTATTTAAATTTCAGGAATCTGGTACTATCTGAGCAATAACAGATTTTTTTTACTAAAAGCTAACCTTTTTTTTTGACTAACAAACATTGTAGAGTACATTTTTGCAATTCTAATAGTGATAAAATTATCAACATTGGCTTAGTAAATCACAAGATATCATTAAAAAATATTTTGCAACCTTATAGAGTTTTTATATAAACAATAATAGTGTTTATATAAACTTTATATAGTCACAAAATGTTTTTAATGATATCTTGTGATCTACTGAGCCAATTTTGATAATTTTAACACTATTAGAATCACAAGAATGTGATCTACAATATTTGTTAGTTGAAGAAAAAGGTTAGCTTAGTAAAAAAATCTGTTATTGCTCTGACAGTACCAGATTCCTGAAATTTGAATAAACAATGATTGATTTTTTCCATATATTACTATATAATTTCACTATTGGTATATGGATCATGAATTAATTATTTAATTTGTACTATAAATAAATATTTAATTTTGTTAATTATTTGATTTTGTAAAGCACTATATTTATTAATAAACATGGTTTTTTTATTGAATTTTAAGGATTTATAAAATTTCAACAAAAAAATTTATCAAATTTTATTATTTGATTAAGATATCTCAATTAAAATCATAAAAAATTTGCTGGCTTATATTATATTTTTAATAATTTTTTAAACTTTGATCAAGATATTTTAACAATTATTTGATGAAATTCAATAATTTTATTTTAGTTTGAATTCTATGAATCCATGAAATTCAAATAAAAAAAGTTCATCGAATTTCATTAGGTGGTTGTTGAGATACCTTCGATCAAAAAGTTTGATCAACGTGGGTGTGAATATCGAAAAAAAGGGGTGCGAATATCAGTTCCCCAATTCTTATTCTAACATTATAAAATTTTTGATTTTGTATTACACAAATTCATTTGTGTAAGTATTCTGAAAATTCATTTTTCCTGGTAGAGGTATGTTTTTACCCTAGCATTACACATACATATTATTACTAATCATTACCTATGACGTTAATCAGGTTAGCGTTTTTATTTATATTATCATTATTATGCAAAAAAATTAAAATAATGGGAAATAATAAAACATTTATAAATTTTCCACTTGAATATAAATTATAACCGATAGATTTCTTATAATACTGGCCAAATTTTCATAATGCCAGCACAAAATAATCTACAATTCAATTTTGTACGTTAGTCACAATGTAGCATAAATTTAAGTTTCAACTAGGGATGTTATCCTGTTCGTCCAAACTCAGTTCGGCCCTGTTTGAAACCGAACCAGTTAAACTCGAGTTTTTGCGGTCACATGATTTTAATTAATATTTAAACTCAAATCGAGTTTGAAATCGATTTTATGAGCAAAATGTTTCTTGATTTGTAATTGACTTTTTTTCTTTTTTTTTTTTATTACTGTAGCGTGATATGTAAAGGCTACTTGCTTTGCATGATAATGACGAAAATAAACATATTAATTTTTTTTTTTTTATATAAATATGTGGTGTTTCTTTTTTTTTTATTTGAACCTTTCGAAATGAATGAAACAACTACACCCGAACAATTTATTAATACAACCCGATACGCAATCGGCTCTCCGAGGATAATGCTTGCACAAGTCTTTGGATATTATTGATTGCATGGAAGGTCAATAAATTAAATAAATAATAGACATAACGATTTGCACATAATTTGTTTTTTTGAAAATATTTTTGTATTTTAGAAACAAAAAATAAAAATTAATAATTAAAATTTATATGATGACGTATTCTTGAACCCTTTAGAATTTTTTATAAAAATTTAATCCTATATACTTAGAATTCAGAGAACAACTTATTAATTGATGTATTTATTAAATTTATTTTACTGTTCACTGTTTATTTAATTATAATATCTGATTATGTAATGCACTAAAAGATTCAAATTAAACCAGAGTGATGAAATAATTTCTTAAAAACCGACGTCGAATTTCCTGAAACAATTGTAACTCAAAAATGTCACATGTAAATTTGCCTTCCGCGTGGGAAATTTGGACAGGTGTACCACATCTGTACTACTTCTCGGACTAAGAATCGATTCTGGTTTAACACTATAAATGTTTCTTATTACTGCATAGTCATGATTAGATAATTTTATAATTTTTTTACCAGTCAGATCTTAAGCTTAAAAATATAATGTAACAAAATTTAAGTAGCTTTACGGAAGTAAATATCATTTTGATTTGAAGTAATGTGGTAGTAATTAGGAATGAAAGCCGAAAAAATCATATAATTCATGTTTAAATTTTTTTTTTAACAAAAAAAAAAAAAAAGATTATATAATAAAAATACAAGTAGCTCTTGATATAAGAAAAACCAATTAAAATTCGATATAAGAAAATTATTAATAACGAACAAATTAGGCCATTGATATTCACCAATCATTAGGGTTGAAGCTAGGGATGGTATCCTGTTTAAACTGGTCATTTGCTAAACACCGATTCAAAGCACATGTGTCTCAAACTCTGTTTACGCAATTTATTAAAACAATGATATTACTATTTATCAGATACGCTATTTATTACTGTAAATACATGAAAAATATTATAATACCGTATTCCTCCGAAAATAAGCACCACCCGAAAATAAGCACCCCTGGCCTACATTAAGTCAATTTTGGCCCGAATTATGACAGCCTTGGTCAGCATTATGTGCAAAAAAAGGGTGCTTATATTCGGAGGAATACGGTATTTATTTCATTGTAAACGATAAGGTGAGAATAAACTGTAAAAAATTTTCGTGAGTCAATGCCTGATATGGACTATCTTGTGATATAAACAAACCAAACTTGTCGAACGTTGGTTTCAAATGGCATCCAGTGCCACATTTTGCTTAAAAAAATTTACCGGTGCATGGTAAAACTTCTTGAAAAAAACCTGAATTTTTAACCCAAACCTGCTTACTTACTAAATTTGATCTTTTCTGTTGACCATACCAAAATAATTATGAGATGGGTCTAGACCAGCTGATAAGCATTCCCTCCACTTTTAATTCCTCTAATTTATTTGTTTTTCATTAATAAATGTTAATTTCTAACTTATATCTATATATTTTTAGTACACAATTTCGGCATTTAGCATTAATGGGCAAAGTGTTTGCGTCGTTGTCGTATGAAAAGTTCCTTTCTGAACCGTCCGGCGCCGATTAAAAAAGTCATCCATCAAATGAATAAGTTTTTTCTGTAAGAAATATATATATAAATCAATATTCCGATTTGGATCTTTTATTACGTTCCATTTTATTCAATTTAAATGCGACACATAGAACCAAAATCAAAGGTATATGGTTAGTTCTCTATTTATGTTGATATTTAAAATTTTTTTGCCCATAATTTTGGATGAATATTTACGTTGAGTCCAAAGTACGATTTTCTCATTTGCAAATAAAATTTTGATATTGATCTTTGTTTTTTTATACATTTCCTATAGGAATTTATGACAACCACTTTTGGAGAAATGAAAGATGACGAAGCAATTCAATAAGAATCGATTCTTTAATCCAAAATCAATTTTGAGAATCCGTTATTATTGCGTTTGTCAAATGGTGTTACTTTACCTCTGAAGATCACGATTTCATATGGAAATTAAAAGTTTGCTGATTTCTCGTGATTTCAAGAATTTAAAATAAGGATATTACTGATCGAGAATATGATGATAAACTATTTATAGTTTTGGTGATTTTTGCAAAACGCAATCGGAAAAAGTCTTGGAAGTCTAAGTTTGAATTCGATCCTTATAAAATATCCTATTTAGTTTTAACGCCTAGATTTAAATATTGTTTAATAGAATTCATTTTTTATTATTATTATTATTATTATTTTAAAAAAAAAATCTCTGATAAATTAGCATCGATTTTGGGTTAAGAATCGGTATTATCCTTTTTTTTTTTTTTTTTTTTTGTACCGATTTTGCATTTTTATATTTTTTATTTAAATATATATATGTGTATATAGGTGTAACGATGCCCAATCCAAGAAGCCAGTTTAGAGAAGTCTTACCTAGGTAATGGTTATATCTAATCTCCCTATATTATAGATGCTTGACACAGCTGATGAAGAATGACGAAACCTTGACGCAACCTGACGAAACCATAAGTTGCGTCACTGACACATGAACGCATGACGCAGCTCAACCATTATGTTAGGGTGTCCAGGATTATGCGATGCGATATTATGCGCATAATTGACCATTTTTTCGCTTCGCGCTTCATCTCATAGGGCCATCTCCTTTTGGCATAATTAAGAAAAAAAGGCATAAAGCACGTGTGTGAGATTTGATTAGCGGAAGAACCCTACATTATGTTTTCAGGGTCACGTGAGTAGTTGCGTCGGGTCACGTGAGTTGCGTCAGGCATCATTACCCTACATCAATTTAAATATCATTTCGCATCGCTTTTATAGTACTAAGGTCTTATTCATTTAAATAAGGGAATGTTTTATGGAATATATGGAAATATCGTATTACTTTTGGAATATTATAATCTGCGAACGGTATTCATCTTGTTTTATATGATTGTCGTGATAATAATGTGTAGAACAATGTTAAATTACCCGGGTTGGTTCAAATGAGCCCAGAATAGGTTCATTTGAATCTGAACCCGGAATAAACTTATTTGAACCCAGATTGGGTTCAAATAAACCAACAATAGAATCCAGATTGGGTTTAAATGAACCCGGAATGGATCATTTGTACCCGAATTAGGCACAAATAAACCCGGAACAGGTTCATTTGAACCCGAGTTTGGTCTAGAGGTTGGAACCGAATTTAAACGTTCGAATTTATCACACCAAAATTCGAATTTATCGCATCAAAATTCGAGTTTATCACATAAATTATTAATAATTGATGTGATAAACTCGAATTTTGGCGTGATAAAATCGAATTTTGATGTGATAAACTCGAATATTTAAATTCGATTTCCAACCTCTAGTTGGTTCAAAATGAACCGAATTCTTCTTAAAAAAATCGGAAACTGGAGTAATTAGGGCTATCGGATATCAGAAATGGCAGGTTTTTGATCGATATAGTAGGTTATCAGTTTTGACAGAATCAGTTTTGAGAGGGTCGACTTTATATTGTACGATAGTATTTCTTGGATCCTATCATTTTCCTGACAACCACTTTCCCGACAAGTGGTTGTTAGAAAAATGATAGTCTCAGTATTCCTGTGCCAACAATACCGAATGCAAAACAAAGTTTAATCAGATTAGAGATAAGAGACTAAACAAGTTTTAGTATCATAGCATAATCCCTTGGTAAGTAATTTCCTATCCAATCTTACGTACTACATTTGAGTGTCACAAAAAAGAAAACTTGGAATTTTGTTATCTTCAGGTTTTCTTATCTACACTCATTTACAGAAAATTTTGAAATAATAGATTATGATGAATTTAAAAAAATTTCTGGATTAGTTAATTATTATTGAAAATTATAGTTCTACTATAATTATAGATAATCTATTTATAAACCACTTACAGTCAATACTTTAAACATAAGCTTTATGTTTAGGCCGTTTGAAATTGAAACTTCGTTTAACGGGAATTAATAAATATTAGAAAATCTAGTTATAGTCATGACAGTCACCAGATTGCAATTGACCAACTAGATCATGCTACAGAATCAAAACAAACGCTTAAGTTAATGGTCAGGGTTAGCATTGAATTAGGGTCGGGTAGGGTATATTTTATAGTAAAATTTTGCAAGGAATTTTTTTAATTAAAACATAAAAGGTAATTTCTTATCAAAATTTTCAATGTTTTCTTCGCTTTTGGGATACACAAACGTTACATCTGATTCTGTAATGATGTGATTGGTCAATTGCAACCTGGTGACTATCGCTGCTGGCAACAAATAGATTCATCCTAAATATTAAACATAAGCTAAAAAATCCCGGCTGCTATGTTAGCTATTAAATTGATCAGTCTGTCATTTTTATTTGTTTAATTTTTTGGGGGAAGCTCAGAGATGGGGATAATAGTAAACGAAGTTTCAATTTCAAACTGCACAAAATTTTTGGATCATCTTTGTATAACTAAGTTTATATTTATTAGTGATTGAACTCTACTAGGGATACCGCGGATCTGCGATAGCATAATATGCGCATAATTCAGATTTTACCGCAGAAGCATATGCGACTGCGATATTCGCATATCAAGATGAATTTCGCATAATTAATAAAGCATAATCTGCGCATAAATGGTCGGAATTAAAGATCGAGTAATATCGGGTTCCTATTGGACGCAGCATTTGATTGTACGAAACATAAATTTCATAAATTATCAGATTTGAAATTTCAGAATGTTAAGTAATAAAACATATCGTTAAAGTAGTATAAAAATTTAATAAGAAACATATATTAGGACACAAAGTTAATTTTTCGTTTTGCATAACATGGTGTTCCAAAATTTCAGTTGGCTGGTCGGATATTTTTTTTTTTTATAATCTACTGTAAATTAATATGCTCATGTTCACACCCAGAAAATTTTAGATTTTTTTTTCGGTTCTATCGGGTAATTCCAGAAAATTAAGGTCACCATCGGGTGACACCGGAGAAAAATTAAATAGCAAAAAATGGAATAATATTGACATGATTGAAATTTAAAAAAAAAGGTCGGCGGGTTATGCAAAACGAAAAATTAACTTTGCGTGGCCTTATACTAATATTTTGCAGGTAATTTTTTTGTTTGGCGCAAAAGACAGTTTTGTAAATACGACTCTTTTCGTAATTTTATATTACACAGGTTTTGTGGTTTTATTGGTAAGTTATTGATGGGGGTTCAGTACTTGTAATAACGATAACGATAAAAATTTAATAACGATAAATTTCGCATATTTCTATCTGATCCGCATAATCTGTAGCATAATTTTAAAAAATTTATCGCATAATTCGCATAATTCGATGTGTAGAGCAGGCAGAAATTGGGGCTTGTCGCAGCAGAACATTAGGATCCCTAAGCTCTACCCACAAAAAATTTTCTGGTCATGTGACTTGTTATGGTGCAAAATCAATTGAATTTCAGGATCAGGTGTAATGTAAAAAACACACTTTCATAAAAATCACTAATAATTCAGAATTTTGTCTATAAAATCATCTGCGCATTAATAAAAAAAATTCTTGCAAAATTTTGTGTTAGCAAAGCTCTACTAAATGCCCAACCTAAACCCTAACTATATGACATTACACCTAATCTCAAAATATGATTGGTCTGTGCTATTTAAAAGTCACATGACTAGCAAATTTTTTGTAGGATGGCTACTACTATCATAAATAAAGCTAGCTACAGCTAAGCCAGCTTAGCCGGTTAAGCAGCTGATTTAATATAATCGGCTGGCTAATGTAGATAAAGACAATGCCCCTAGCTCTTCCAAAAAAAATTGTTCACCCCTTCTAATTTTAATCAATCGAATTTTAAGAACAGATGTAATATAAAAATTGATACAAACTCACTTTTTACAAAAAAAAACAGGAATAGCTTTAAATTTTTATTAGGAAACACTACTGCGTTTTAATTAAAATGTTTCTCAAAATATTTTACTAATAGGCCTATATTTTTTAACCCTAACTCTAATCATAACATAGTTTTCTTATAATTTTACACGTAATTTTTTTACTTATAAAACAAGACACATTTGTTTTGACTAACACTTACATTTGATTCTAAATTTTGATTTGTCAAAATTACAGAAGTGAACAATTTTTTGTGAGAATGTTACCTAAAGTGCTAAAAGCTAACTAAAGTTAACTATTGTGTGAATCTAATAGATTCTGAAAAGAAAATGAATATGGGCCAAATAACCCGAAATATTCCAAATAGTTAGCTATTAGCTAGCCATTTGGCCAATGATTTAGTTGCTGGCTAAGCCAGCCGACTAAAGCCATATGACTTAAATCAATATATATGATATTATATGATTTATTGTAAAAATCAAGCAATTCTTTGTCAGTCTACAAAAATCATATAGTATTTTACAAAAATTTATTGATAAGTAAAGTGGATTTTTTTTAAAGCAATGAAATGGATATTGCACAACTTCATTATTATTAACAAACTATTTAAAACTACATATTACATAGGTTTTATACAAATTGGTCAAGATATTAAAAAGATTTATTAGAATCATTTTTACTAACTATATAAAAATCTAATATACCAGTCAACTCCCGCAATAGTCACATGCCAAAATCAGCATATTATGTGCCTATTGCGAAATTGTGACTACAGTGAGAAATAATTTATATAGTTTGTATGATTAGATAAATAAATCAAAATTACCATAGCAAGATTGTAACAAATACGGGAACCATAGCAAGATTGTGACAAATACGGGATGTGACTATTGCGGGAGTTGGCTGTAGATCATATGAAAATGATCTATGTAAATTTTTTATAGACAATTGGCTGTATTACTGCATTTTTGTAACTTATTTAAAGATCCAGAAATTTTTTAAAACAATTCACAAATAATTATTTTAGGAAAAAAGGCAATAGAAAAATACTACGTTATATATGAGTTAAGTACTGCAAGGAGGAGGGGATTAACAAATATTTCAAAAAAATTTTTTTATATAAATCAATTTAAAATAACAATAGGAGCATTTTTCACTTAAAACACAAAAATGGTTCATTAACATAAAAATTGGTTTCCTCTTTTTTGCAGCATCTAGCCTTAGAGTGTTCGATAAACTAGGTAATCAAAACATAGGGTCATATGTGATCAGATTTTTTAAAGTATTCTTTCACATATGAATTACATATGAATTTGTACTAATTTAGGTACATTTTTCTAGACAACCAACTGATAAAATTGTAACTTATTTTTTTTAAACTGTAGTTCTAGATTAGCTAGCTCTACATGAAATAGAACCTATTTTTTAATAGCTTTTTATAAAATTTTGCTAAAAATTTATTAATAATTAACAAAGTTATTAAAAAAATTGGCTCTATTTCAGTGTAGAGATAGTCTAGAACTACAATTTAAAAAAAATAAGATACAATTTTGTCTGTTGGTTATGTAGAAAAATGTACCTAAATTAGTACAAATTCATATGTAAATTCATATGTGAAATAACCCTTTAAAAATCCGATCATATATGACCCTAACTATGTTTTGATTAATTAGTTTATTGAACACTCTAACCTAGCCTATATTATCAAGTATAGTATTCATTTATTATTTATTTATTTATTTATTTATATACTGTCTATATTAAATGATGCAGAGGATGTTTGTCGAACATCAAAATTCAATTGATTTTCATTTATTCTGGATTTTGGTAGCTACAGTATTTAAACAAACAAAACCAACACTCTGGATGGAATAATTACTATAATTTCCATAATTTGCAATATAAACTTCTCAGGGTCTAGTACAGTTGTATAACATCGCCAATTTAGCAAATAAAATCGTATATGCACTGGAACATCAACGTAGGCAATTTTTTAAAATTTTACTTGTAACATTCTACAAAGTTATAGGCAAAATTTTAAAGATTTTGCTATATTAATTGATGTATTTAAATTTAAAATTGTGTTAAAGCTTCAAATATCATATATGATGAAATTTAAGATTATTGCACGGGTCTTATGTGTCAACCCGTGCTTACTTATTGGCACGGGTTGTTACGTCAGACACCGTGCAATAAGATAGTTATTATATGGGTATGTTGAATAACCCGCGGGTTCATATTTAAATCCCGTGCCTTCGGCACGGAATATGAACCCGTGTGTAACGAGTTATTCACTACAACCCATACAATAACTAACTATAAATTACAAAATTTTTATTTTATTTCTACAAGTTTCAGAATTAAAATAAAATAATAAAATAATTTGAGTGATCATCGTGCTAATTTTATTCAAAGTTTCGCAAAATTTTAGCTATAGATTTTTTATGGACATTTTTGTTTTTTGAAAATTTGAAATAAACACCAAGTAAAATTCTATTTTATTTATTTATTATTTAAATTTTATAAGTTAGCAAAGATCATTGATTGTTGCATTAGCTCAAAACTTATAAAAATTTTAACCAATTTCTTTTCTAACAAGTGATTTGTTTTTATTTTATTTTGTTTTACAAAACTTTGAATAAAACTAGCACTCTAATCATTTAATCAAATTTACGAACATGTAGAATTTAAAAAAATTTTGGTACTAGTTTTTTTTCAAAATTTTATATCAAATGGATACGATTTTATTGGCCAAACTGAATCGACATGCGCAATGTTACATGTAAAGATGCAAGACGGCACTACCGACTTGAATATTAATCATAATAAAAACCGATTAATCAATAGAGCCGATGAGTCGATTTGCAACTTTATTTACATAATAAAAAGAAAGTTTAATTAAAAGAGGGATTTATTAATAAATTAAATAAGAAAAGAGATTCAATTAAGGGGACTGGTATTAACAGCGTTAACCGATGACATCAAATGATTTATATGTCATTTTATGACTTATCATAAGTCATTTGGTCATGATGAAGATTGATATAATTTTATAGTAAGGTCATAATGAAAAAAATTTTTTAATAGCAATTAATATTACCTATGACCAAAGTCATCAAGGTCATATCAAAAAAAGAAAGAAAAAAAAAAAAAAGAGGTGAATACAAGGTGAATACAGTATACAGTAATATTAATATTGTACAGGTTTTAATAAAGGTTCTTATGATTATAAGAAAAAGCTCGTTCTTATTTAAATAAAGCTAAGATAGCTTTAGTTAAGATTTATTAGATTATTACGGCTGTTTTCATATATTCTGAGACACCTAAAAATTTGCTCATTTCCCGAAATCTCCTTAGTATCGTTCTAAGAATCATTTAACTTTTCGGAAACTACTTCACTGTTCTTGGAACTTCGATACAGAGACAGCGAAGTAGTTTCCGAGAAATTAAGCGATTCTGAGGTTTCGGGAAACGTGCAAATTTTTAGATGTTCCAGAATTTATGAAAACAGCTGTAAGCTTGGGTAATTTTAACGTTAGTATCCGGTTCGAATACTATTCGAGCGAATCATATTTGGATTCGAATTCGCAGGGTCCGATGAATTATGGATTCGAAATCGATCCGCGGATCAAATCTGAATCTCGGATCTATTTTGCGGAACATTAGGTATGACTTAGATCATAAGCCAACACTGGTATTCATACTCTCACATTTAATACTCGTCCCTCAACAAAAATAATTTCGAAACTTTAAATTAATAAAAATTTTTTTGTTTGAATTCTATGAATCCTTAGAATTCAAATAAAGATCTTTATTGAAGACATTTTTGTTCAAAATTTTTAAAAAAATTTTCACTACCACCTGACCAAATTCAATAAAAATTTTTTTATTCGTAGAATTAAAATAAAAATATTTTTTTATTAAATTTTTTAAACAGCTGTAAAGATATCTTCGCTCAAAGTTTTGACAAACTTCTATTTTGATAAGAATTTTAATTTTTTTTTTCTAACTTGAGCGAAGATATCTCCACAACCATCTGACAAAATTCGATGAAAAATTTTTTGTATTGAATTTTACAGATTGTGGAATTCAAATAAAAATTTAAACAAATTGAGCGCGACTCCTATTTTGATAGATGTTTTGATTTTTCTCTAACTTTGAGAGAAGATATCTCCGTAACTACCTGACCAAATTCGATAAAAAGCTTTTCATTTGAATTCTATGGATTCATAGAATTCAAATAAAAAATTTTTATTGATTTTGGGCCGGTAGTTGCTGAGGTATCTTAAAGTTTTGAAAATTTTATTTTTGCTGTGGGTGTATGAATACCAGCTCTCTTAATTAATATGTATAATAATCAGCTGAAGCTGAGATTTTGGTATTAAATTTTAAAAATAGATCCTCAACTCAGCCTAGCCGATCTCAGCTTCAGCCGTCACAATAATTTATATTAGGGATTATTGAGAACCATAGTGTTATATCTCAATAATTTACTAAATAATTAAGTTTAGAGGTTCTAAGTAAAAATGTAAAATCCCCAAAAACCTTATGTACCGGTATAACAGAATTTAGACTTGTATGTCGAAACTCCTAACCCTAAATTGTAATAGGCAACCATTATAAAATGGTTAGGATAAGACCCTGAGTAATATATGGGAACCCCACAGCAAAAGGGAGTAATGGGGCAAAAAAAATTTTTTAAATTTCTTGAAGAATTAGTAATAGGTATAAAATTTTTATAAAATTACAGAATCAAAAGTTTTGGCCCATTGCGGGGGACCTCATATACAGAGGTTATATGGGCTTAAATATAAACTTTTTGTAAATTTTATACACTTTTTATTAAAGCCAATTAACCTTATTTTATACATAAGCTTTAATATTTAAATACATTTATCCAATTAACAACTATTATATAACAAAAAAAAAAAAACAGAAAAATAATTTTTTTTTATTTTTTTTATTTTTTTATTTTATCTAAACCTTAAATATAATCTATTTTAAACTTATTGATTTTATCCACTTCAGCAATATGATATTAAAGACTTTTCAATTGACTAATACCCACTTTTTAAATATAACATTTTTGTAAAAAGACCTCTTTTTAACCAAAATTCCAATATAACCTCTATATGTATTATTCGGGTCCTGGGGTCCTGATAGGATATCAATAACCCCTGTAAATCATGATTTATTCTAATAATAACAAATAATAACAATAATAACAACAACAATAACAACAACAATAACAACAACAACAATAATAGTAATAATAATAATAATAATAATAAATAATAAATAATAATAATAATAACAATAATAATAATACTGTAGTAAATTATAATAATAGTCATATAATAATAATAATAATAATAATAATAATAATAATAATAATAATAAGAAAAAAGTTGCACACATTAATGTCATACCATCTGAAATTAGTTGGTATCTATTAAAAGTTACATTAACTAAATATGTGTGCATCTAATGTTTTTATCCGATTTTTGGTATAACAGAATTTGCAACATAACCTAATCCTATAGTA
The DNA here is from genome assembly GCA_003550325.1 of Gigaspora rosea. Taxonomy (NCBI): domain Eukaryota; kingdom Fungi; phylum Glomeromycota; class Glomeromycetes; order Diversisporales; family Gigasporaceae; genus Gigaspora; species Gigaspora rosea. The sequence continues at coordinate 124,534 of QKWP01000374.1, read as the reverse complement.
ACAAACCACTATATATCAAAATTTTTAATTATTATTTTGACTAATCCCTCCTTTTAAATTAAATTTCTTTATTACTATTATTACCATTATTATTATTATTATTATTATCATTATCAATATCTATTCGAACGATAATAGAACCTTAATTATGAAAAATTATAAAAATACATTGTACGAGTTAATCTATTTATACAGTAAGCTAAATAATGAGGCATTGAAATTTTATGAATTAATACAGTATAAAAAAACATATTTCATCTTTCTAATACTTTGGTTCTTTAAATCGTTTTAACAACAAACTGCTTAAAACCACACTAACACTACTACAAACCATCGCCAAGCTTGCCAATTCTGGCCTCATCCCAAATTTGGTCAATGGAAATAAAGCTCCAGCTGCAATTGGTATAGCCAAAGAATTGTAAATATACGCCCATAAAAAATTTAACCTAATTCTCCAAATAATTTTTCTTGATAACAATAATAATGTGATTAAAGAAGTCAAAGTTGCCCTTGTAAGTATTACAGATGAAGATTCAATCGCCACATCTGTAGCATTTGCTATAGAAATTGGTAAATCTGATTGTGCTAAAGCTGGTGAATCATTAATCCCATCACCTATCATTGCAACTATTGCTCGTTTCTGCGTTACTGTTTCAATATCGTGAGAAATCCTGTTTTGAAACATAGCTTTAATTGATGAAAAGAAATTAAAGTATTTATTGCGATGCGTGATGGTACGACCATGCTTTTGTAACCATTTTATTTTTTCTGCCTTTCGCTCGGGCGTAACTTGGGCAAAAAAGTTCTCAATTCCAAGTTTTGAGGCAATAGCTTTTGCAGTTATTTGATTATCACCAGTTATCATCCAAACTTGGATACCATGAGATTTTAATAACTTGATGGTATTTGCAGCGTCAGGTCTTGGTGTATCGGCTATTCCAAATTGTACTAAAATATATCCAGGATCGATCTTTTGTTCGTTTTTAGAAAGATGAGGAGAGAGACCAACAAGAACGATTGAATAACCCAATTTCTTCCAATCTAGTAAAGTTTTATTTGCTTGTTCTTGAATGCCACTAGGTGGATAAACACAATCATTCTCTTTTAACCATTCTTCATTACCGATAAAGACATCATAGACTGACGGTACGGTACAATGAATGGTTACTGTAGTCACAAGACCCTTGCCAGTGACTTCCTTAACAGAGTCTAAAGTTACATGAGTAGTAGTTATTCTTTCATCTTTTAGTAAAATTTTGTCAGCATATTGAGTTAATGCTTTTGATAAAGGATGGTCACTTGAAGACTCTAAAAGACCAATTATTTTCAATAATAATAAATCATTCCGAGAATCTTCACTTTCAAGATAAAAATTTGTTTTTTCACATAAAAAGTAAGAGCCAACAACTTGTGGTTTTCCATAAGTCAAAGTTCCAGTCTTGTCAAATGCAATAGTATCCAATCGGAAAGCCGTTTCTATTGCTTCACCACCACCTTTAATTAAAATACCATGATTTGCGGCCACACCAGTACCAACCATAATAGCAGTAGGTGATGCCAAACCCATAGCACAAGGACAAGCAATTACCATAACCGATATAGAAAAGAAAAGAGAAAAAATTACAGGATTTCCATATTCGGGTATCCAATCAGATGGTATTTTACCAGTAGCATTAAGAGATATCCATAAAATGAAATCAAGTATAGAAATTGATATTACTACAGGAACAAATACTTGAGCTATTTTGTCAGCCAAAGATTCAATTGGAGCCTTTTTGCCTGATTGAGCTTGTTGAACGAGATCGATAATGCGTGAAATAGTAGTATCAGAACCAACACGTGTAGCTTTTATCCAAATTGAAGATGATAAATTAATTGTTGCAGCTATTACGTCATCACCTTCGTGTTTTGTCACAGGAATAGATTCGCCTGTTAGCATAGATTCGTCCAAGGATGCAATGCCGCGAAATATTTGTCCTAAAGAATGAAATTGATTTGGAATTTTTTTTTTTAAAAAAAAAAAATTAATAAAAATATATTAATAAAATAAATTATGTAAAAATAAAAGTCAAACTAAAATTGTTCGAGTTTAATAACTGAATAAATGTAAGGACAAAATTTGTGATCCAATGATCGGACTCTAATAAATCAATATTCTACCGAATCAGATCACTGGATCACTATAAACAAATAACCTACCGTCGCATGGAATCCGTGCACCAGCATTAACTTTAAGAATATCTCCAACTACGTTTCAAAAGGATGAAGATTAAAAAAATAAAATATAAAAAAAAACATTAATATTATATAATGAGTTAATTTAAATTTATTTACTTTGAACAAGTTCTAAACCGATTTCACGCTCTTCAACAACTTCATTTTTGTTCTCATCGAGAGTGATAGTTAAGAGAGTCGCATTTTCAGGCTGTAACTCCATTAACTTTGTAATTGTTTCAAAAGTTTTACCCTTTGCTCTTGCTTCCAACCATCTTCCAAGATAAATAAATGTAATAAGAAATATGCTAGTTTCAAAAAATTGTTGACCTGGTTCACTTCTCCTTTGTGCAATTGGTATTAATACATTAAATAATGATCCAATATAAGCAACAGTTGTGCCAACAGCCACTAGAGTATCCATATTTGCTTGACGAGAATACCAAATAGAACGAATTCCTTTTATATAGAATGGATATCCGAGAATGAATTGGACAGGTGTAGCGAAAATAAATAGAATCAAAGTATTAACTTCTAAACCAGGGATGATTTGGTATTCCAAACCCATACGAATTGAATTCGATTCTGGTAATACCATCATGAAGATCATAGTAATGAAGAATGTTGGAACAGCAAAAATTAAAGAAACAAGAAATCTTTTCATCATCTTATTCTGTTCTTTCTCGGCACGCTGACGAATAGAATTTCCATTGTTATTAGAAGGACCTTTTGTATATAATTGAGGTTCGAAGCCAAGTTCTTCGATTTTGTTTATAAGATCACGTGGGCCGATCAGATTTTGGTCGTGCTTTATAGTCGCCTGGGTCGTAAGCAAGTTAATGTTTATGGAAGTTACGCCAGGCAGTAACTCAACAGCTGATTGAATGGTCTTTATGCATGATGCACATGACATTCCACCTATTGCGAGTATGGTTGTGTCATTTCCCTGAGCTTTCTGAGCTTTGGAAGGAGAATTTTCATTCATATCGATAACAATACTCTTGGCTTCATCCATTGTATTATTATTTGCATCGATTGTTTTTATGTAAGAACCTTCCACAACTATGTTTTCAACATTATAGCCAGCATCTTGTATGACATCTTTAATTTGTCCTACGTTGATTATTGATGTATCAAATTCAAGAATGGCATTGCTCGTAGACAGAAAAACATGTATCGAAGGTGCGATTACACCTCGAAGTCTTCGCAAAGCATTTTCAATAGAGTAAACACAACTCATGCAAGACAATCCTGACAAGGATATATTTACTTTAACAACTAGAGAGTCTGATACAGAAGATTCTAAAATTTTTTCATCCATTTTGTTTTCAGAAGTGATTAACGTGGTATAGCTTTATATTTCAGGAATAAGAAAAGGACTAATGTTTCCCAAGTTTTTATATAAATATTTTTTTTTAAACTCTCTTACGAGAGTATATTGTCAGGTGAATATCGTAGTAATTAATCATCATATTCAATAACGTCAGATTCAATTCAATAGGCTGGGATCACATTGTAAAAAAAAGACAAATGAGGTATTTTCGCCAATATGAGTGATTATTGCCGTTACGATTAGTTTAAAAAAGTAAGATTAACGAAATATTATAATATTATTGTAACTTAATTTGGTAAAAAAAGACAAATGAGGTATTTTCGCCAATATGAGTGATTATTACCGTTACGATTAGTTTAAAAAAGTAAGATTAACGAAATATTATAATATTATTGTAACTTAATTTGTAAAGATGAACGCCGCATGTTTACGCAATAGTGTATATTATATATTTAAGTTTGACATGCTCCATAAGTGCACCCTCTAAAAGTACACACCCTCTCTAAATGCACGCATAAGTTTTGGCCCAAATATATTCATGCCTTCTATAAATGCACTGTTTCTTATTGTTTCTAAGCGTACGTTGTTAAATATTGGTCCTGAGTGCGTGCACTTATAGAGGTTTTATTGTATCTGTTATCGAATCTTCATAAATTTTGTGCAACTTAAATATTCATTGAATATTCGGTAATATAATATAATTTCATAGGAAGACATTCATATGATTTGTAATTCATGTTGATTAATCGTCTATGCACCCGAACTTACCCGATCAGTTTCGTTCTATATCATATTTACGGTCAAAGCTCCGTTTGCGCTTATTACAAACGCAACGGATATGGACAACGGAAAAACTGATAATAGGACGATCTCGACGATGAAAACGATATAGAACAATATCTTTATAAAAAATCTCAAATTCTGAAATTTGAATCAAACATGTATCGATATATCTAAGCACCTAAATTTATATACGAAAAGAACAGTGCCGATATACTAATCAGATTTCAAATTTTACAATCATTAGAACCGGAATAGATTGATACACGCAACTTTCATTAGAAGCACAAGAAAAATTATTTGGTAAAATAACCCTTTTTAAAAATGAATTAGTCGAGGGATGGATTATGTTTCAAAGGAAGAAATTCGTCTGATTGGCTAGTGTAGATCAATTGCCCGAGTAGCTAATATATTTTACGTTTCACTAATGAAAAATTAAGCACCCCTGAAATTAAATCTTCATGCATGCATTAAGTCGTAATTTTAGTCAGGAGCTACTTTAGATACTGAGCTACTTTAGATGTCAAATTTTTGCGCCATGACTATGGTACTCCACCTCAAATGCAGTTGAACCTCTCAAAATCGATCCTGTCAAAACCGATAACCTGTCAAATCTGATAAAAAATTAATCTACCAAGTCCGTTTCTTCTATATGAATCTAATAGTTTATAATGATTTCAAATAATACTGATACAAAACTTGTCCATCATGCATACCGGATTGGGGAGGTTCAACTGTATCATTAATAACTTTAGTGATGCTAATGTTCACTGTGCAAAAGTATCAACAAAAGATCAGACTCCCGGAGAGCTTCAACTTAGAAGACAAGTTTATTCGCTTTTTATTGAACCATACCAGATTATACAGGTAACCAGGAACGTTTTTAGCATTTATTGCTAATTATTTAATTTGAATAGGAATATGCTTAGCTTTTTTGGGATTTGTCAATCGTAATGAGCTTTGGCCTGTAGACGTATATTGTATCATAAGTTGAGCTTATTCATAATAAACACCACTTTTACCCACTTTACGAGTAACTACCTATTCTTTAAATATATGAAATTATTTAATTCTTCTGTATATTTATTAATTTACAAGTTTCTTCATATGAAGTTAGTTTCCTAGCATGAACGAACCTTTTAAAAATTATGCAATTTGATTGGTTAATTATCACGGGTAATCACGGGTAGATCCATAAAAATTAACCAATCAGACGAATTTCTTCCCTTGACTCAATAATTGCATCATCTTATGCAAAACCGATGAATTTCGGTAACGTAACACTGCACTACTTAGTAATCAAATATTAATTATTTCTTACTACTGTACTATGCTATAAGGTTTACTTGGCATTATCCGTCCCAAAAACGTGACCAGGTCACCCGCGGGCAGGACACAAAAACTTTTCTGTTGTGACATAAAATGTTTCTTTAAAATGCGTCATATTTAGCATCTAACTTAGGGTTAGTAGTCGAGGTCTAAATATTGACCGACTAAATCGGCTTAGCCGATTTAGTGTTTAAAATTTAAATTTGCTTCAATATGCGAAAAACCTGATAATTTTTAAATTTCAAAAAAAAAAAAAGATGCACAACATGTATGACATATAATAAAACTCCCGCAGATTCCAACAAAATTTGCTTGCGAAATGAATTTCCAATCTGCGCGCCGCAGATTCCACATATAGATTTTAAACACTGCCTGGGTTTTGACCACTTGAATCGATCAAAGAAACCAATGTATTAGTGAACAATTGTGATAAATTGTATTCACACTGAGATTTACTTAAGCTGATTCTAAATTGGAATTCACCTACAGCATGTATATTAAATACAGAGTTCTATGACGTATGATGAGATAATTAATTTAAAATTGTCAAAATATTGCTTCATGATGCAAGCATTTAACGTACGTATCTTACGCCAAATACAAATAAGAGAAAGTTTTGTGCTTTTTATAGACTGGTTATAAAAATACGAAATTTTTTTCTAAGATGCGACATACGTATGTGCGAAGTTACATAAATACACAATGTGATTGGTGGACTAGTTAAACGATTTTTCTCGCGACTTTTCCGGGTCTTCGCCCATGGATTGGTCGTCTAAAGAAATCTTTGAATCATTTTACAATCGTAAACACCTATTCGTCTATCATCTTTACCAATTTAATTAGCTGTTTTAGGATCCGCGAACTGTTCATATCTTTTAAACAAGAACAGATTCCCAAAAACAACTCAAATTTTAAATATCTTGGTGACTAGAAATGGGCAAGGTAATAAGATAATTGTTCAATTCCTCATTATTGCAAATACAGTTGAACCTCTCAAAACTGATCCTGTCAAAACCGATAACCTGTCAGATCTGATAAAAAATTAATCTACCAAGTCCGTTTCTGCTATATGAATCTAATAGTTTATAATGATTTCAAATCCGATACTGATACAAAACTTGCATAGCGTTTTGATTGGCTAAAATTAGAATAATTATGATTGGCGACGATCTTTTTTTTTATACAGTCAATTATAATTTTTAAAGTACTTTTATAAGTAAAAATCGGCATGTCATATGAAAAAAAATTGTTGTAATACAAAACGAAAACCAACTTGAGTCGTTGATATTTTACCTTTGGATTTTTTGTTTTTTAACTTGAGATGCAGTTAGATGCAATAGTTTCAAAAATTAGATGAGAAGTGAAAGTTATGAAAGGTCGGAAGGTGATTCGGCGACCTAAGCAACTAGTAAGTGAAAGTTGCAAGATTTTGTCTCAACTAGTTCTACTTGTTTTCTAGAAGTAAAAAGTACTACGTATTTGGAACTAATATTCCAAACTCTATTTTTTTTTATTATATTTAGGTCATAAGTAGTTTATAAATACAACGTTTTATATAGCAGTGTTTAAAATGTATATGTCAGATTGTGTCGCGAAACTTAAAGTATTTGTTGTAAAATAAATAGTGTACTTATTGCAAAACAAATAATATTATATACATTGTGAAATATAAATTAGTTATTATGAATATATTGTAAGACACAATATGTGTCTTTAGACTAATCTTTTGCCAGTTTCGTGAGTAATAAAATTCACTCGGGTATAGCCAGTACTTTATCCGGAGAATGATCTACATTTTTTCCGTGGTATTTTAACAACCAATCAAAATAAACATCCGCTATGCTGCATAGAATAATTTTGCAGCCATTAATGACTACGCTAAAAATTCCCATATTTATACAATTTACGTCATCACTGATTTATCTTTTATGACTTATTAAATGAAAATATTCACATGGGTGTTGAATGACGGCAGATGATTGGCTTAGTTTGCGCCGCTGCACGAAGCAATCTGCCAATCATCTGCCGTCATTCAACACCCACGTGCATATTTTATCTACCCCAAAAAATATTAAAATAAATAGACCCTTATGTCAATAAAAAAAGTTGCAGCCTAAATGCATTACTCGATCAGCTTGCCGGATTTAAATAATGCTTTAAAAGGTAATAACAACGATAAAAAACCTTTTAAAATTTGTGGAAGAAGTTCTCCTAGCTTTGCATCGTAAGTTCATTTAAGATAACACAGGTTGCATTCAAAAAAGTTTTTTAAATCAATATATGCAGAAAATTTTTAAAATTTACTAGTATTAAGTTCCGTTCTTAAATGACAGGAGTAAACATCGCATACAAATACATTGTACGAAAGCCGTTATCTTATATATGTTGTGCCCCAAATGACATTTTTTCCAAATGTCAATCTGCCCGAAAATTAAATTAATTTAGCCAGATGTTTGGGTTAAATTTATTTGGGCTGTTCCAATTGGCAATCGGGACTGAATTGTCGGACACAACATATATACCGCCTGAATATGGTGTCCAGAATTCTGCAATTTTTATCCGTTATTTCTCGCACAATTGTCCGACCTACTGATTGTTATTTGGCAGAAATTTGATTTAAGGTAATTATTTTAGGTCAACAATGAACTACGCTTCAAATTCTGCAAATTCAAATCATCAATAAAAAGCGAACCAATAGGAATACACAGATTCATTGAATTTGCAATTGTAAAATTCTAGACAGTCTATATGAGAAATGTTAGACCTGTATTGAACTCGTAAACTCAGTGTTAGACGATGATGTCATATGACTTACTTGACTTATGTGACCGGACCGTCTACGGACGCGTACAAATTCACGTGATTTTGCACGTGTAAAAAATATACGATATTTTACTAAACTTACCTGTTTTGTGCTTCTAACAAAGATCATATAGGCCGTTTTTACAATTCTAAGAGAACCAAATTATTAAAAAATTTAGGCTAGTATTTCACGAGGGTCCCGAAATATCTACAGAGGGTAAGGTTTTACAAAAATTACTAAATATAGGGGCCATGTACCCACGCAGTGACAGTGATTTTATGCAGGGTTGGAATTCGGACAATGGAAACCTGTCCGATATCCATTGTCCGAATGTCCGATCAATAGCAATGGACATAGGATTGGACATATAAAATAACTTCCTCGTAATTGGTTAATCACATGAATTACGTACGTATATCTATTATGTGTTCCGATTAATTAAATGATAAGGGATGGTGCACGTTCCATTCAATCCATTTAAATTTTGTTTAAGTTNTTTCTTATACCCACTTTTATTTATTAAGCATTGTGTTATAGAACTTCATAAATAAAGCTATACTTTTATTAATAAACCAACTCTTTTTAGCAAATAATCGTGTACATATGTTTATTATGATGTAGTCTTGAGTTGATTTCGAAATTATATGTTAACGATTTTAAAATTTTATTAAATGAAGCCATCATTTGAATTATTAGTGTGTACATATGTACGATAATATGATGCGCAATTTTTTTATAATAACTATTATGTGTTCTGATTAATTAAATGATAAGGGATGGTGCATGTTCCATTCAATCCATTTAAATTTTGTTTAAGTTTAGAAACATTTCATAATGTGATCGATTTGTGGGAAATTCATTTTTTTCATATAAATGTTTTGAATAAATGGCAAAAAGGTTCTATTTCCATATACTATATGTTTTTAAGGGATAATTTTCCAACTAAAAATAAAAATAAAATAATCAATAAACATATATACACTAAATTGATCTATATCACCTTGGTCATATGCAAATCAGCATCAAACATATCACTGGACATTGGAAAATTGTCCAAATTGTCCTATGCAACATGATTGGACATTGTCCAGTAACAACCATAGCTGCGCCACATTGTATATTGGAATTGCATAGGACAATTCGGAAATGTCTGATATCTGTTAAAAAACCACCAAATATATAGCTTGCACAACTCTGATTTTATGCAGTGACAAATCTAAATAAAAAAATGAATTATATGCGATGTAATGTGAAATGATTTTTCAGATTATGGGTCTGAGTAGTCAATGATGTGTCAATAAATTAAATTCGAAATAAAAGTTTTATTAAATGAATATTTAAAGGGTGTAAAAAAACTTTTTTTACTAAGATTGTATTATATAATGAAAAACTACATTCAACACTGATCAACTTAATACATATAATATGAAGTATGGGGAATGTATGCATACTTTTAAATTATAGCGAAATCAAATTTAAAATAAAAGGTTGTGTTTTTTCTTGAAATAAACTGATCACTATATCAAGATTACAGGTATTTGGTAAAAATACCCTGATCCTTATGTGTACAAGCAAAAATAAAGTTTTTGCTAATACACAATGGTTCAGAATATTTTTATTTAGAGTTGTTAAAGGAGTGGGTTGGGTTAAAATTAGATAGAGCAGGCCTTACTTCTAGTGAATTAACCTATCTAAAAAATCTTTACCCAGTTCACTCAACAGGTGGACAATGTGCCACCGGGTGGAAACAGGCCAGTCCAAAAAAAAGGGTCACCCAACAGATGATACCTGGGTCAATTAAAAAAATCTCAGGTAGTTAATATAACTAGTGATTTGACCCAAGTGCGTGTAACCTATAGTTGGTGGTAGAATTAATTTTACAAATTAATATGGTTAGGGGCGTGCCATTTATTACATAATATTTTTTACTTAGTAGCCACCTCTACCCATGTATGGTATGATTATTTTATCTAATACTAATTGATTAATATAATATATAGACATGATCACTACCTCTAATTATGTATCCATGGTAAAAATTACATAATAAATGGCATGCCCTTACAGCATTACTGTATTTTTTGCTATAATTGCTATGAGCCATAAAGCCATAATGCCATAATGCTATAATGCTATAAAGCTATAAAGCCATAATGCCATAATGCCATAATGCAGAAATACTATCTGCTATAATACCGTTTATTAAAATTCTGTACTGTGTTATGATTTTTTTTAAAGAATATACTATTAAATATTTTTTGAATATGATTATATCAACTTTATTGATTTTGTACATGTAATAACTATGAATAAAGGGGTTTGTAGATCTAGGTTTTATTTTGACTTAAACATCATGATCATTTTTTTATGGCCAATTAGACCAGTCTATAAGTTATTGTTTGAGAATGTCTTTAGCAAGCTAAATGATCAGAAATGATATAATTGTTATAGCATTTATGGCTTATATATGCATACATACTTATATGTTTAAAATTTATTATAACTGTTGTATTTTGCTGCAGAATACACTTTAAATAACTTTTATATTACTAATTAATTAATGTAAATGAAATGATTGTATAGGAGTGACCTAATTACTTAATTATAACATTATAATATTATATTATAGTAACATACCACATTATTACAATACTATATTATTGCAATATTACGGTATTACAGCATTATAGACTTGCAGTATTGCAGTATTACGATATTATGACATTATGGCATTACAGCATTAGGCTCATAGTATATAATTTTTACAGCAATTAGATGCTATGCTATATGCCGCAATTAATTCTACCACTAGTAAAAAGCCATAATTGCTGTAATTCGGTAATTTCACTACCAACTATAGTGTAACTCTGATCACCCACAAGTAGGTGAGTGACCCAGGTCAAGTTGTAACAGCCCAGGTGAGAACAGGTAGGTCAAACCCGTGGGCAGAGACTTGTAAAAATTTAAAATTTTTTGTATTATACAAAATCTTTATTTGCATTATTGCAAAAATTTGGATTAATTTGCAATAATAAATTAACTTTGTATTAATTTGTAATTTTTTCAGAAATCATCAAAAATTTATCCAATATTTTTCTAGTGTTTTTATGTTCATTCATTTTCTCTTTCAGAAATTTTCAGAATCTTAATTCTGCATACTATCCAATACCAGTAGCCAATCAAATTTATAGAATATCATGTATTTCTTTTAGAAATTTGGTTTAATTTGCATAATTAATATAAATTTGTATTAATTTGTATCAGGTCTCTGCTCGGGTGACCCATGGGTTAACTCATGGGTTACCTGTAGGTCAACCCACAGGTTATCCACAGAATGATCTACCTGTTCTCACCCAGGCAGTTACAACTTGATCTGTGTCACCCACCCACCCACAGGTGACCCAGGTGATACTCACCCAGGTCAAAACACTACTTACTCCAGTCCAACCCAGGTTATATTTAAATTAACACTCCAGTTTGTGCTTCAGGTTGTACTCAAAATAGGGTGTCCAGGATTATGTGATGCGATGTTATGTGCATAATTTGCTATTTTATCGCATCATATAACTTATGCTTCACATAATCAAGCAAAAAAAGCATAAATCATGTGAATAAAATCTAATTGGTTGCTAGGAATATGTTAACTTTATTCAGCAAGCTTTAAATTTGTAATTTTGGTGACAAAGTGTAGGTCCCGAAAAGTTCTGATGTAGAAAATGAATGAACTTAAATTATGAAGTAAAATTTTTAGTAAATGTCTGAAAAATTCTAAAAAAAGAAATAAAATAATTAATTACATATAATAAAAATCACATAATCGACCTAATTGATCATATAATTTTAAATTATTTTGCATCCATCGCATAATTAACCTCAGTTCGCCTGTGAATTTACCTCATCACATCGCATAATCCTGGATACTCTAACTCTGGGTTGTGCTCCAGATTAAAGCTCCGGGTTATAAGAATAAATTTGCTTCAGACTATTCTATATAGAGCAACCTGGGTTTTGCTTCAGATTACTTCATATAAGTATAGCAGGCTTCAAGCTTTGATTGGCAAATAGACTTATACTAAAATGAACCCAAAGTAAAATAATTTGCAAAATATTATAGTAGTAATTGAATAAAGTCATATCTATTTAGCTTTTAATAATTACAATAATATCAAGATTTAAAAACTGCTATGCTGCTCCAGGCCACTCCATTTGGAGCAACCCGAGTTTTGTTCTAGGTCATACCATATGGTGCAACCCAGGTTTTGCTCCAGATCACTCTATATGGTACAATCCAGATTATAAGAAATAACTTTGCTTCAGGTTATTATAATTCTTAAAATCCCAACCTACTTTAACCTTAGGCTAGAGTATAGCCTGGGTTGCTCCGGAGTATGTTGCTCCATTAACAACTCTATTTTTATTACAAATACAATAGTAGTATACACTTCATAATTATGTATAGATTTTTTAAAATTTTTAAATTATGTGAGATTCTGTGGTAATACAACAAAGTTCTGTAATTTAGCAATAATTATGTGAATTCTGTAGTACAGTCAACCTCTATACAATCACCTCTATACAATCACATCATAATAAAAACCTCTCTCTATATCACATTTTTATTAAAAACCAATTTACTATTAAATATTTTTTTTTTAAAAAAAAAGCACAACCTCTTTATAAGCACTTTATTGAAAAAAGTACATAGGTTACCAAATGTGTGATTGTAAAGAGGCTTACTGTATTATGCACAGGAAATCACTGACCATGTACCCACGTGACATTTTCATGAAATCAACCAACCGGAGTCGCGAAATTTTATTTACACAGATCTGCCCGATTTTTACAGGGTTGTCCGGGTCGGATGCGTCAGATCCAGGTCGGTGTTTAGCCCTAGTTGTTAGCAGGTTCCATAGCAAAATTATCAGCTAGGCATTTTTTTACTTAATGAATGGTTTATGATGGGACAAAATTGATCGATTCCGATCCAGCCGGCCATGATTCTGATGCACTCCGACGCATCCTGACCCGGAATTGTAGGAACCCCCTCTATGATTTGATTAGCCCGAGAAGTCAAAAAACAAAAAAAATGCAAGAGCATAAAAATGGTCTAAACCTATCTTGGGCCATTAATAAAAAATGTCGGGAAGGCAATTTTACCTATATATTGGTCCTAACCTTAACCCCGACCCTAATGCTAAACAGGCTCTGACACTAATTTTAATAAAATTTCAAAAAATCACGTGGGTACATGGCTTTAGCCATCCCTATAAGTGGAAATAATCTTTACAAAAAAAATAAGCAACCTAAAACCTTACCCTTTTCTATATATTTCGGGGTCCTATTTCACGAGATACATGAGTTTAAATCTTCGATCCGAATGTATGTATTTTATGAACTACTAGGCAGATTTTAACAACTAGGTACCGCTGGAATAGTATTAATGCCCTCTACAACTTTTACTAGAAATACAGAGAATGCAAGCATAATACAATCTCAAAATAATTTCTTAAAAAATAAAAATAATTTTTGGAATATTTCACTATGTTTATCTCCTTTGTAGTTCTAAAAAAATTTGTAGAGGGATTCAAACTGCAATTAAGTAGTTAAAAATTGTCTAGTATTTCATGAGATACGTGCACTTAAATCTTTGCGAATGTAAATTTTTTTAAGAAAATCATATAGTCGTGAATATTTAAACGTATGTATTTCTTGAAATAACAGGATATTTTTAATAATTCAGGTATCATTATAATAAAAAGTTATCTGTTTCACATGAAAATTTTAAAGTATATGCATTTTGGTCTCCTGAATAAGGGTACTTAATCGATTTTTATCGATTTGCATAGTAAAATTTAAACTTTACTATGTAGCGACTATTTATGATCGCTAAAAACCAGTTAAAACCCCGAAAATAAGCTACCCTGTTTTTTTATTTAAAATCGGCCAAAAAAGGTAACTTATTTTTGGGAATATACGGTAGTTTTTTATATAAAATTTTGAGTAAAAGCAATTTTGACAAAATAAACATTTGTTTTGACCTTTTTAAATATCAAATATATAATATTATATGGGTTTTTATAAGCATCTCTAGCCAGAGATATATAACTTATATATCTCTGGCCATTTTAACCAATCAAAAACCAAGAGGATCACATGACTCGATTCATGCATTGATCTGACTCTATCGACACCAGACCGGACCAATTTAGATTATCATGCATAATATAAGATCAATCAATCCAGATAAGTTTTGTTTTTTTTTGTTTTTTTTACTAGTACTAACACCTTTCTTTTTTTATAAGGTTCAGACTTTTTTGAGTTTGTAGATTCGACTTTTGAAACGCGAAATTGGGCACCAGGTAAGTTTTTAAGTCTTTGTGTTGCTTTTTTTTTTCTACTGTATTTATATATTCACTAACCTTTTTTCTTCCAGGTATGATTTGCCGTTGGAGTCGTCGTTACTAGAGTCGTAAGTTTTTGTTCTCTATAATAATTAATGCGTGTTAAGTTTGTGTTTGTATTACCTTTTTACTAACTTTACTTTTAGTGAGATTTCGTCATTGATCGTGCTACTGGAGTCACCGTCATTGTTTGGGTTGGTGTAATTTATCGCTTGTGTCATTACAATGTTTTTTTTCCTACGTTTCTAACGTTTCTTCACTTTTAAATAGGATTTCTCGTTGCTGAAGTCGTCGTTATTGGAGTTTTAATTAGTAGTCGTGTTGCTTGGTCATCATTAGTTTATCGCTTGGTGTTTTGCAACTGTTACCGTATCGCAGTTAGTTGAGTTGTTACTGTGTCGACGTTAGTTGGTATTTCGCCAGTGTCTTGTGGGTGATATTAAATAGAATCTTGTATACTTTTTTTTTTTTTAGGCTTAACAGATTCTGGGAATCGGTCTTATAGTAAGTGTCGATTCTTTTTTTTGTAGGTTCAGGTTTTCTTTGGGACGAAACTGAACTTGAGCAGGATAAGTATTTTTTTTTTCTCTTGTTCTTTGTTTTCCTTTTGTTTTTGCAACATGGAATTATACCGGGAATAATAGAACTTTAAGCTTGGTAGATTTCAGAAACTGTCTTACGGCAAGTGCGGGGAATAAAATCTCAATATTGTGGGTTCCGGGTCTATCTTGCGGCAAGTACTGGGGAATAATCTTGGACCTGGTGGGCTCTGGGAACTTTCTTGTGCAGAAATTGGTGAATAGAAACTTGGACTTGGCGTTAGCGTTTATCGTTGTATAACCAACTTTTTCACGTTGTTGGTATCAGTCTTGTGCCGTCTGGTAACCGTTTCGCCGTTGCCATTATTAGAGATTCCATATATTGTTAGATAGTTAAGGTTAGAGTTAAAATTTGATAGCATTGGTTAAAAAGTTAGGGTTAGGCTAGCTATTTTGAATCCATTAGTTGCGCGATAGATAAAATTTTTTATTTTTGTGCTATAATTTTGAATTTGTAAAGATTTTTTGTTAATAATAAAATAAAATTTATATTAATACAATAGTAAATTGTATAATTAGCTGATTAATAAAGCAGGAGGAATGGGCTAGCACTATTACACTCTAAAATTGGTTCGTTGTAACTAAGCATTGATATTTAAAAATGTCTTGTGTTTTAACATATAATGATATGAAGACCCTATAAAAAAGGTGGTCTGGAGTGTGGTACAGATTGGTGTCTAGAATCCACAGAGTGGCACAGTTGGGTTGGAGTAGTACGTATAGAGCTGTTGACGGAATATCATAGTAAAAATGGTATAGGGGAGGTGGCACATTATAACACGTCATACGTAATGGCACCTTCATTTCACAGAATGATATGTATCGAAGGTGGTATGTGTTGGCTTGTTTCATAAAGAGTGAAAGATAAATATGATTTTTTTAACAAAAAAATTGCGATATCTCATAATTTTACTAATGAAACTGTTCTAGGTGTCTTAACAAAAAAAATTTCTTGCAAAATTTTGATACATGAGCAGTTGTTAGTTTGTTTAAATTTATATAATCTACTTGTATATATTTTTTTTTATCACACATTAATTCATAGCCAAATCCCATGCCATTTGGACTAGTAAAGTGTTGCAAAACCCGAGCCATTAACGGTCCATTTTGTACAGGCATACGGTCCACCATGGGCCAAAAATCCATGGCAATCCAAGCCTCCTACATACCAAATACAGGTTTAATCTGTGCCACCAAAACCCATACCTTTACTCTACCAACCCGTACCTTTACGGTCCATTTAGATGATATTTTTTAAAAAATTTGAGCGAAGATATCTCTACAGCCACTTGACCAAACTCGACAAAAATTTTTTTATTTGAATTCTATGAATCCATAGAATTCAAAAAAAAAATTTTGTCGAGTTTGGTCAAGTGGTTGTGGCGTTATCTTCATTCAAAGTTAGAAAAAAGTCAAAACGTCTATCAAAATAGAAGCTACGCCAAATTTTTTTTAAAAATTTGAGCGAAAATATCTTCACAACCACTTGACCAAACTCGACGAATTTTTTTTTTGAATTCTATAGATCCATAGAATTCAAATAAAAAAATTTTCATCGCGTTTGGTCAAGTGGTTGTGGAGAAATCTTCATTCAAATTTTAAAAAAAATTTGGCATAGCTTCTATTTTGATAGACATTTTGACTTTTCTCTAACTTTGAGCGAAGATAACGCTACAACCACTTGACCAAACTTGATGAAAATTTTTTTATTTGAATTCTATGGATCCATAGAATTCAAATAAAAAAATTTTTATCGAGTTTGGTCAAGTGGTTGTAGAGTTATCTTCGTTCAAAGATTTAAATTTTTTTATTTTTCTTTTCTATAAAGAGATCGTAATTCTGGATTACACAAAAGTAGCTGACCTGTCCAGCGCTATCGCATCATCAAGTGATCGACAAAAATGGATATCACGTGACTTTTTTGAATTTTAATTGGTTAAAAGGCCAGAGATATATAAGTTATATATCTCTAGCTAGAGATGCCTAGAAGAACCCAATACTATATTAGATCTTAAAATTTATTGGTTAATTAGGATGTAGTTACAGTAACTATAGTTAAAATTTATTAAATCTTTTAGTGTTTGGATCCAGATACTTAAACAGATATTATAATATCTGAATAAATATTTTTTAATTCAGATATCTATTTAATTAAAAATTTTTTAATCCAAATAATATTCAAATTATATTCAAATTTTAAAGAATCAATAAATATTTAATACTAGTTGATACTGACAATTTATTTAATTTTGTGATAATTTATTAATTCGATTATTAGCAGATATAGATATATTATTATTTATTATTACTTAATATTGTATTCAGTTTTATATAGTAAGTAAATGCTTGCAAAAGCAACCTTGATTAGCAGAATATAAACTTTGAAATTATGTTTTTTATATTGTATACAACAAAAAGAACTGTATATATACAATAAATTGTTGGCTGCAATATATTATATTCCAATTTCTTAAGAAAATACATAACATATACACGTGTATTAGTGCAATTGATGTATATTGAAGAGATAAATAGCATATATACATTAGTGCAGTATTGTCACTTGGATGTGTCCATACTATGTTTTTTGTCCAACGTTCAAGATTGTTCAAAATCGTCCAAGCCTATGTCCCATGTTTAACTAATCAATAAAGTAATTTAAAAAAAATATATAATTATATATTTTTTTAGGTGCTGGACTCATTTGTGAAAAAATTAAAATAGATTATCTTAATAAAATTTTAAGTAATTTTAATTTTAAAAAATGTCTAAAATGTCCAAAAAACGTTCAAGTGACAACACTGCATTAGTGCATTTAAGAAGGTATCTATAAATAATATTATACAAGGGGGTCAAATAAAAGATAAAGTTTTTCCGGATAAGTAGAGGGGAACCAAAAAAATATAATATAATTTTTTTAGAAAAAATTGTCTAAAAATGATCCAGTAGTTCAAATTGAATGATTTTAATACCATTCAATTCATCTTGGTAAGAGAAGTCAAATGGTACCAATTTTATTTTATTTGGATTACTGGATCAGAATTTATTGGTCAAATAAGCAAAATTTATTATTAAGCTAATGTACGATAAAGATTTAAATATTTAAGTTTGCTTTTTAAAATGGTTTGGATTTTTTTTCAAAGTTTCATTCTTACTTTGCTTGTAATTTAAATTTATTCATTTTTTATTCAAAACTTTTCAAAATATATATTTTCTTATAGAATTTACTAATTTCTTCCCATTGTCTGACTGTCTAGAATTATTTATGCTAATTTATATATTATCTTCTAAATAAAATATGCTATATTTGTTAGAGTTAGAATTAAAGTTAGTAGATAATATTATATAGTACTAAAATTTTGCAAAAATTTTTTTTATTAGTATACAAAAGTTCAAAGTTTTGCAATAAATGTGACTTTTTAAAAAAACCAATTATTGTTTTAATCATCACATTATACCTAATCTTGCATTCTGATTGGCCAATAAAAAAATTGGTAGAGAAATTAGTATAATCTCTCCTATATACTGTATGACATACCAATTCAACATAATTAGTAAGTGTACACCAATCTTTTTTTAATAATATTAATTAAGTGTACGTCAAAGGTCAAGCAAATTTGCTATCAAAAAGCTCATTTTTGTACACAAATGGACAAACATTTTAAAAAATTTAGTTTGAGTGTATGACAAAGGTTTTTTGCATATATTCAGGGGTCCTGTCAAATACTATTGGACATATCTTTTCTTATAAAATTACTATATAACCAATAGTTTTTTGTAAATATCTTGCAATCCAGCAATCCAAATAATATAATTTTGGTATCATTGAATTTGTCTCACTAAGATGAATCGAATGATATCTAAATTATTTAAATCAGATTACTGTGTTACAAGATATTTAAGTTTTTGTAAAATTTTATATACTGTATAAACATACAGATTTTAAAAATTTTTTTATATAGTCAAGGGAGGTCAAGCGCTACTATGTGGGGTATATAATGTTATTTATGGACACTCTTTAATATATAAATTAAGAGAGATAAATATAAATTTATAATATATTAATACAATTGATATATATAAAAATTTGAGTAGGTTTTGGTATTCAGATAAAATTTTAGGTTTCAAATAAGAGTTGAGTTTCAAATAAAGTTTTGAGTTTCAAATAAGGTTTCAGAAGCTATAATTCAAAACCCAAAACCTTCAAATTGGTACAAAAGGATTTTGCACCAAGTTAGTATATTAATATTAAATATATAAATAATAGACCTTTCACAAGATATAGACTCTTTTATATATAGATTATTATCAAATAGGGTTCCTCAAATTCAAATATTGGGTCAATTTGAATTTGATCAAATCAAATCAAATTTGGCCAGATTTGAATTTGATCAAATCAAATATAGTCAAATTTGAATTTGAATTTGATTAAATATTTGATTCAAATATTTGAAGATCAAATCAAATTGCGGAACCCTATTATCAAAGTCATATTTGTATTTATTACTGTAGTTTTATTACGAATTTTATATAAAAGCTATATTTAAAATTATTTACATACTCTTAATAAATTTTTAAATATCACAAATGTGCCAAATTCTCTAAAGATAAGTTCTACTTTTGCTTTACTATATACTTAAGAGATTAATTGTATTGTATCATATAAATAAATTATAATTTCATATTATACTGTATATTCTCAAAAATAAGCTACTCTGAAAATAAGCTACCCCTTGGTTTTAAGCAAAAAACCTAAAAACCTCTAATCTCTGAAAATAAGCTACTTTATGTTTTCAAGCTGAAAACAATAGTAATTTTTTTTATTCTAAAAATAAGCTACCTCTCAAATCTATACAATAGTGAATAAACAAGTTTCCAGTAATACTTATTATTTTTCCAGTGGGAAAATAACAGGCATTACTTGAAAACTTGTTTTTTTTTACTGTCATAATATCGTACTATTATTTCTTAACCAAGGATTTACATACATATATGCATACGTATTTACTATATATACTGATATCTTCTTCCCACGCTAACTTGATTCCATTAGTAAATCTACTAAAATTAAAAAATTAAATAAATAAATTAATAAAGTAAAATAAAAACTAAACAAATAAATCAAAAAAACAAATAATTATTATAAATAAATAAGTAAAAATAAAAAAAATTAATTAAAATAATAAAAGATAAAAAAAGAAAAATTAAATATAAAGTATAAAGCAAAAAAAAATAAAAAAAAAACTAAAAAATAAAAAAATAAAATAATAATAATAATAATAATAATAATAAATAGATAGAAAAAATAAATAAAAGTGAAAAAAAATTAAAAAAAAAACAAAAAAATAATTAAAAAAAATAAATAAAAGCGAAAAAAATAAATAAAAGTGAAAAAAATAAAAGTGAAAAAAATAAATAAAAGCAAAAAAAATAAATAAAAGCGAAAAAAAACAACTATAGTTTATTAAAAAATAATAAATAATGATAGATTAAAAAATAAGGATTTTAGTAAGCAGTGTACTCTGCACTACAATGCACTCACTATATATCCTATAACAACAAATATAAATAATAATTAGAGTTAGAGTTAGGGTTAGGGTTAGAATTTAGAATTAGAGTTAGAATCAAAATTAGTACAGAATTGCGAGAGGATCATTTTTTGTTAAAAATGTAGCAGGGGTTATCCTAGTAAAATTTTAAGAAACATAAAAGAGTGCACTACAGTGCAGGTGCACAGCTTACTAAAACCCAAAAAATAATTAATAAAAATAAATAATAAAAAAATTAGAATTAATTGATTTGTAACCGTAAGTTACAGAATAAATGTTATAACTATAAATACTAAAATCAGTATAACATAACTATCAAACCAAATTTTCTATAAAAATAAAACTGTGTGATTAAGGTTAGGGTTAGAGTGAGGCTTGGTATAAGCCTTTTGGGTTGAAGAAGCTTTAGTTACATTAAAATTTAGCAAAGAATTTTTTTTGTTAGAAACTGAAAGGTAGTTTTATATGTAAAATTTTGATTTAAAAGCAATTTTTGGCAAAACGAACGTTTGTTTTGACTTTTTCAAATGTGTAACATTACACCTGATCTTAGAATTTGATTGTCTTGTTGGGATAGTTACAGTAACTGTAGTTACAAATTAATTAATCCAAAAAATTAAAAATAATATAAAAAAAAATTTAAAAATAAATAATAAAAAAAATTAAATAAATCGAATATTAAGTTAAAAAAAATACAAATAATAAAAAAAAATATATTAAAAAAATTACTTGTCTATTGGCCCATTGGTCTTCTACAGTGTTAGCCTAGAGTTAATTTGTTTATCTAAAGGTAATTATCTGTTGAAAGAAATCATTATCTGTTTTCAATATCTGTTCATANAAAAAAAAAAACTGTAAGAATAAAAAAATATATAATACCAGTAATAAAAAGAAAAAAAAATGTACTGATAAAAAACAAATTAAAAAAATATAAATTACAGTATTATAGTAGCGATATTGCATAGTACATACATACATATATACTAATAATGCATATGCCCAGAGCTTTAGTACATACATATGTGTAAAAACCTGTTTAAATCTCAATGCGCAAATTTTTATGCGTGAGAATTTTTTTTTAAAATAACACCCAATAATAAGCTACCTCTGCTATAGGGCATAAATCTTCAAATACCTGTATATCCTAAAAATAAGCTACCTCTGGTTTTTTTTGCTTAAAATTGTCCAAAAAAAGGTAGCTTATTTTCGAGAATATACAGTAGATTTTTTACAAAGCAATTTTGATCATCTGCCTATAATTTACAAAGTATTTATGATTTATATAATATCTGAATACAAATTCAGATACAGTCGCATTCTCCTAAATGAGGACCCCGAAATATATATAGATAGGTCAGGTTAATTATAGGGTTACTAAAAAAGAAAATATCTGCAGAAAAAACTTCAAAAATAAGCAAAAAATTACTATAAATAGAAAAGATCTGTATAAAAAACCTCAAAAATAAGCAAACTCATACCTGACCTATCTATGTATATTTCGGGGTCCTCCTAAGTGCATACTATTGGAACTATAGTAAAAAAAAAGGCAAAATGTATACTTAGAAGGGGTTTGTATTTAGAGGAGTTAAAATTTATAATTGTTATATTGTTTGGGACCAAGAAAGGCATGTACTTAAAGAGGTTTTTCAAATACTATGCACTTAGAGGACATGCACTTAGAGGGTGTGGTGCAACTGTATCTGGTTTATATTAAATTTTAATTATTAGTAATATAGTTTTATATTTAATTTGTAAATATAACAATCAAATATCTAATTAATTTTCAAATATCCAGATTTTTTTTAAATTAAATCTAATTACTAAATACTTTTAATAATTACAAGCTTTGTTATAAATTCTAATTCTAATTTAAACAAATTAACGTTTTTAATATATTTCTTAAACTGTAAACAAATCCAAGCAAATTTGCTTGGAAATTGCTATAACTATACTTATGATCTACTTTTTAAAAACTTAAAATATTTAATTAAAATTTTGAATAATATTTAAAAATAAAAATTATATTCTAGAGTATTTAATTTTATATATAAGAAAAAAAAAGCATACTGTAAGTTTTTAAGATAAAAATAAACAAATTTAAAAAATTTTTAGACAAAAAAACTATTTAATAAATCTTAACATATTAGCGGATCAGTATAATTGGGCCTTTTTTTGATAAACTGTTATATAAAAATTTGCTATATTGAAAAACTAACAAATGAAGCACTTGATACAACTAACAAAATGGGTCTAGACAAGTTAAAAAACCAAAAAACTCAATAAAAGAGCTATAGAAAAAAGTACTTTTAACATTTGTTGAAATATTTGGGCACTTTAGAATGGGTTGGGTATTGTTAAATGAGTTGGTAACTATCAAAGGTAAATTTGAAAACTAATTTTCAAAAAAACGGCCTTTTTAATCTACTTTTGGTTTAATTGATGATCTGCCAGTCAACTGGTGAAAATTTTGACACAGATCATATATATATATGTTCAAATCAAAATTTTAAGGCTATATGTAAGGTCAAAATATTTTTTATAAGTATTCATATTATAGTAACACAAATTGTAGAACAATGCTACAAGATTTTAATATTAAAACATTAAACTGTAATAGCTTTTCTTTAAAAAGTTTACTTTGAACGCACGTGGCATTTACTATGTTACGTGTGTCTAAATCATTTAGATATATAAAAGCCCATATATCTATTTTATATGTATACTTTTAACCCCAAGGCTTTTTAGAATAGGTTTTTTTGAAAAATAACAATAAAAGTCAAGTTTGTAAAGACATGCAGAGGATTTTATTTAAAAGCATATTATAGTAAATGTCAATTTAACACTGTTCATTCGCAAGGTATATAAAAAAATTCTAATTTATTTTCTCTATATATTGTAGATCACTTTTTTCGGTGTCACTTGTGGTGTTGTCGATATCTAGTTAGAGATCTCCATGTTTTACTAATACCGGAACTTGTAGTATTGGTGGTTTCATTTCACTATATGGCAAAACTTTTTTTTCTTTTAGGTTGCGTCCTTTGGAGTTGCTATTGTTGAAACTATTGTGTTCTTATCACCATTGTGGAATGTCACTTTCGCACAGTACTGCAGTAAATCGTAAGTTCTGTAACTAAATTTTTTTAGTAAAATTACATAGAATCGATAATTCTAATACAAACCAACTTTACTTTTAACCACACATATACAGATATAACGAGTGATTCTGTAATTGATAAATCCAATACAAACTCAACAACATACCGTGTCATCACAATGGTTTGTAAGTTCAGTGATGGAATTTTTTTACAATAATTTCAACTATATCTTTAACTAGCCTTAACAAAATTTTTTCTAGTAATTCACTATTGAAATCTCAACAACATACCGTGTGTCGTCGAAACCAGAAATGGCATATCACTATGTTCAATTGGTTTTATTTTTTTTTTGAACATAGTGCATGCTATCCCTGTCGCAATAGTCTGTAAGTTCTGTGGTGGAATTTTCTATAACTGAATTTTTTGAGTATATAGTAGTGTTCCAAATCGTTAGTTGGAAAACCGAATAGTTGACAACTTTCCAACTAACCGGTTGGAAAATTTTTTAATCAACTAACCGATTTATAATCAACTAGTTCAACTACGGTTAATCGTTAGTTGTCAACTAGTTGTTAATTAACCAGTTGCCTATATTAATCAACTACACAACTAATGCTACATACATAGTACATAATAGCGATGACAGTAATTATGTAATATAATCGTCATTATTGTGTATATCAGGTAAATTGGCATCATACATACATAGCTTATTTGTAATTTGTACCACTTTAGCACATACGTATTTGTAATAAATATCTCTATTATATAAAAAAAATTATAAAATAATTCTTGCTGTCATGTAACAAGCTGGTTATTAATAACAGCAAAAAACATTCTATCGCTATACATTAAAGCCCATTTTAATCATTAATTAAAAATTATTATCAGAACCATGTGAATAATAAACCATGTGAATAATATAAGAACAATAAAGTATAATTAATTAATAATCAATTCGTAAAAATCAAATGATATAAAAAAAAAAGAAAAAGGATATATCAAGTAAAAGCCAAGAAATTTCTTAATAAACACGAAGCATTCAATTATTCTCAACACATAATATAGGAAATCTTATCATTAACGGAACGTATAGTACTGGCTACGGAACCGGTGGTAAATATCATCACAAAGAATTGGTGGTGAACATAAGGCATTTGTTTACTATCATAAATCTGCTTTTAGTACCCTTGTAAGTACCCACGATTAGTAAAATATATTATGTGTAAAAAAAAAGAAGAGAACATTAAATAAAAATAAATATAAAATTTTATTCTAGATTTTACCTTGTATAGAACCTGTATAATATGTAAGTATTTTTAACGCCAATATATAAGATAAAAGAGCTATCTTGGTAATAATATCTAAATGGAAGAATTTACAATGGATAGTATGGAAGAATATATGATGGATAGGTTTGGTATGCATTAAAATCTTATACTTTGGGGTTTCATAATTAATGATTCAACGTCCGATTTCAAATAAAATAGGTACGTTTTATTTTGAAACAAGTAATCTATGAATCATATTTTTTAAAGTATATACTTAGTTACGCTATCTTTTACTGGTAGATATTTATCGAAAAAATCTACTTTTATCACCCAAGTATTAGTTTATTATTATCCTACTTATTCTCTGTAAATTAGTGTTTGCTCTTTATACAGCACCATTTGAATCATTTAATCTGCATTATATTGGTGGGTACAAGATTTAATTTTTTATTCCATGTTTAAAATCTTAATTATCCAATCTAAATTCCCTCTTAATAGTACTTCTCGGGTTGCTCAATTTGCATTAATTTTGTGAGTGTAAATATCAATTATACTTGGATCCTAAATAACCTATGCTTATAAGTTTTATTGTTAAAAGTGCTTTTTGGAACATTTAGTTCGTATTAGCCTAGTAAGTATAATGGTTATTATGATTATTCGATTAATGTTTCACTTTAAGCTTATTTTAGATCTACTTATTATTAAATAGTTATTTTCAGGTCCCTTATTTAATTCACATGTATTTGTGGGTGTTTTTCATTTTATATTAAATTTTACTCCGTAGACTGTTTAAGATTTAGTTGTTAGTATAAGTAGCATTTATAATTTCATTTAAAGTTTTCTATCAATCGACCTATTAATAGCTTTCAAAATTATTAGATCATTAGTTTGAATGGCGGATAAATCTTGAGTTGCACTTTTTATTATTTTTAATGTATTAAATAAAAAAAAGAATCCAATTCGGCATATTATTTTTAATTTGGGAATTAAAAGCATACAACCTTCGGGTGAAAATTGATTTAGTGTTGAATAATCTTAATTGTAAAATTAATTACACACTTATCTAAAGCTCATGTATTACCTGGTTCAATTTGTAGTTATTTGTTCGCATCTGCAAGTAACATGTTATATCTGCACAATAGGCAGTTAACTTTATCATGATGTCTTAATTTCTTTGCACATTATTATGATAGTGATTCTTTGAACGTTATAACTGTATGTATGTATTAATACATTTTATACTTTACCTTTTGCTTAATAGTTAGTTATAATATATATTGCTATTGTAATATTTATTTAATTACAACTACCAACCAACCAACTAACCAACTAACCAACCAACCAACTTAACCAACTAACCAACTAATCGGTTAAATTAGTCACGTGATATACGTAACCGGTTAGTTGGCAACTATAGTTGGCAACTAACCGGTTGGTAAAATTTAATCAATTTGGAACACTAGTATATAGCAAATATGTAGTGTATAATTGACAAAGTATGTATAGTAGAAATTAAGAT
Organism: Gigaspora rosea; assembly: GCA_003550325.1. Classification (NCBI taxonomy): domain Eukaryota; kingdom Fungi; phylum Glomeromycota; class Glomeromycetes; order Diversisporales; family Gigasporaceae; genus Gigaspora; species Gigaspora rosea. The sequence goes on along the minus strand of QKWP01000374.1, from coordinate 97,641 downwards.
GGCATGTATAGTTCGTAAAAAAATTCTTTAAAAACTTTTATTTATTACCTATACCAACCCTAACATGAAAAAGGATAATATTAGCGCTTACCTAACCCTAACTATTAAAAGGGATTGCTTATAAAAGATAGATTTTATAAGTATTGCTAACCATACATACTTTCGTTAATTTTTATCTATACGTACATTACTTGGATACAGGTTTATACAACACATATTTTTGTAACACCCGAATTTTTTCTAGTGAAATCACAATAATTCTGATACAACAATGTACTGAGTTATCGTAATAGTCTGTAAGTTCTGTGATGGAATTTTTTGTAAGAAACCATGATAATTCCAATACGAATTGATTTTAACTAAATGCAGAGTGCCATCACAATAGTAAGTAGGTTTGAAACAAGTTTTTTTTAGTAAATAATTATTAAAACTATGATAATTCTAATAAATGACATACCGTGTGTTAATTGCAGTAGTCTTCAAGTTCTGGGGCCAAATTTTTTACAATAAAACATAACGAAAACCACGACATTTCCTATACAAACCACCTTTATCTTTTTTTATTCATTATCAAAAATCCGTAAAAATGGAAAGCACTAATGGAATATCAAGTGTTGCAGAATATCATCGGAATGGAATTGGAATAGCAAGAGATTTATATAAAGTCAAATACTAGTATCAAGATAAATTTTAATTTTAGATTAAATTTGCGCAGGTGTATTATGACCTATCACAATCAGATTATTAAGGTCAGATGTAATTGAAATCGAAAATCAAAAACATGTTAGTTTAGGATCAAAGTAGTAATCTAAAATTTTGTAATTCGTTACGCCTGACCTTGATATCTGGGAATTTAGAAGTGTACATCATGCTAGACGGTATAATAAAGATAACTTCTAAATTGTTTCATAAATCAAATAATCATCATGAAAAGTTTATAAGAAATAGTCTTATTAAATATTTTTATTAATATTCGTGGTATTAATACAGTAATAAGTTATAAACATAGCTTTAAAAATCCAAAATTTTTTTTTTGATATTATGAAATATAAGCAATGAATAGTATGTTCTAAATACTAATAATAAACATAAAAAAATTAAAAGAAATTCAATATGCTTACTTTAAATACTTCAAATAATAATCAAAAATGAAAATAGCCTACTGGTATCTTGATTTATAAGTGATCATTATATACGAATAAAAAAAAATAAATAAATAAATAAAAGATACTTAGTAGATTAGGCATTATTATATATTCTTGGTGGCTTAATTCATACAAGAGCATGTACGCTCAACCCTTAGTTTTGAAAAGAATATTTGCTCTGCCAAATTTTTCTATAAATAAAGATTGCATATATTTATATTCTTTTTATAATAAATGGCTAATATATTATAAATATCTGAATACTATAGTTAAACTCGGTATGATAGTACCAAGCTTCCCATTACAATAGTTACAATAATAATCTAATAAATAAATATACCGGAATCAAACTCTAGCCAAGCCAAAATATTTCACCAAGTCAAATTCTAACTTAGAACCGATTTAAAATTTGATTTTAAAAAGCTTACCTAAAATATGAAATCAAGACACTATATAACATTAAACTCTGGATCTAAAACTTATTGCCGTAGAGCACTATACATAGTACTCAGAACGCAAATAAAAACTTGACTAATTTGATTTGTATTTAGAAAATATCATACAAGAAGAATAAAGTTCAAAGTACTGTACCTAAACTGCTTCTTAGAAAGAAGGCATATTTATTAGACAAAGTAATTACAAGACTTTGATTTAGTAGATACTATTCTAGAGAGGTACGTATATATAAGATATACTTGTACCGTATGTTATTTAATACAGTAATATCTGATATGCACAAAAAATCTGTACATTTACAAATCGGGATTTTTACTAATTAATTTGCGTCATAGTTAATTAGTAATTGTAGATCATTTTCACCAGTTGACTGGCGGATCATCAATTAAAATTAAATACATGAATTCATAGTATTCTATGTACTTAATTATAAATGCAAAGCTAGTTAAAAAGATCATTTTTGTGAAAATTCACTTTATAATAAATTTTTGTATAAAATTTTGTTGATAATTCTCGATTATGATTGGTCAATTTGCCCAATTATACTGATCGCTAATATGACAAACTCTTTAAATATTAGTTTTAGACTTACAATTTTATAAAAATATCAACTAAACCACTTAAATTAGACATCAAAAACAGGGTTATGAATAGACAATAGACAAGCCAATAGACTCAATAGATAGTTTAATAGTCTAATAATGCCTAATCAATACCATTAGACAATAGACAAATAAAATATAATTTAAAGTAATCTGATTGGTTAATTTCAGAAATTATAATCTAGCTAATATAAATATTAAATTAGACTGATATTCAATAGACAAGTTAATTTATGAATAGATATATTGTTTTTATTTAAATAGATATTGTTTATTCTTAATCAAATTGAATAAATATTAGACAATTAAACAATTGAATTTTTGATTAGACTATAGTCATCTTTCCATATAATCACACAGTTAAGCATACAAGTCACTCTCGTTATAGTGAAGACCTCGGGCTGTGAAAATTTCTTTACTATATCGAGAGATTCACTATATTGAGAATCTTTCGATATAGTGAAGTTTATAATTAAACAGACAAATCTTCACTATATCGAGAGAAATAATAAAATTCAAAAAATCTATTATGCATATAAACTGCCCAATCTTATTATTATTATTCTATTACCGATCACGGCACCAAGGGGTTTCATAATTAACATATTTTGAGAATAAGTGGGCGTTTAAAAGATCCTACTTCTATTTTAACTGTGAATTAAATAGATACATACGTTAATAAAGTTAGCTTTGTTTTAATAAATATTTACCAGTAACGATTGTGTAAATAAGTCTATACGTTAAAAAAATAGGATGTATGCATCACACATTTTGAAGTAAATACGTTGCTTATTTGTCTGAAATCGGATGCCAAATCATTAATTATGAAACCCCATATTAGCGTCATTTCTGAAATGCCAATTAGTAGTGCCACAATTATATTTATAAAGCCATAGAATGTTAGCATTTATTAATGGATCTGAAGAAATAAATTTTTTTTCTTTTTATTGAAGTAAAGCATTCGGTTTATTTAAAATCCAAAACAAAAAAAAATCGCAAAAAAAAAAATATCCCTTCAAATTTCCTAAAGCTAGATTAGCCCAATTCCAATCGATATTAAATTAAAAATGAAAATTATTGTCCAATCAGTTTCGTCAACCAATTTTCTGTTTTTGCTTTGCTCGTAATCTTCTAATTTCGCTCTAAGTCAAATATTAAAATTTTTTAAAGAAAAAAAAAAGAAATTAGAAAAAAAAATCAAAAAAAAAGATTTGAACTAATTTGTATCACAGATAAATGTATCTAAGGTGACTTGGCGTTTGGAAGCAATAAGTTTCAAATTTATTTCTTTTTTCGATTTCCCCAAATGCCGGATAATAGATTCATCAACTTTAAAACTGCCATCTGGCCATTGCTCAAGAAAAGTTAGGATCCCACGGATAAATCTTAAGGCCTCCACATGAGATATTTGTTTACATGAGCTTTCTTCTTCTGGCTCAATACAATCACGATTCCTAATGGCTTCGATTATCTCTTCGTCGGTTGGCATTTCAGTGGTAATAAGGTTATTGTCAGCAATTACGTATTCTTGTGCATCCATAGGTTGGTCAAGAGGAAATTGCATAATTAAATTTTGAATTTCATCAATAATGTCAGATTCATCGGCTTGGTCAGGTTCCTCAAGCAGAAATAATTCACTAAAAAACTCCTCTGGCAAAATGCCAGTTTTTCTCCAACAGTTACGGATCATCCCTAAAGTTAGAAAATTAGTCTAGTTAATTAAAAATTAATTTAATTGACTACGATGTTTAGTCGATTAAATAATCGACTAAACATAGTAGTCAATTAAATCAATACTAATTCTTACTTGAAGTTACTTTTTTCCATGTGGCGGCAGTAAAATTGATTGCATCTTTAATCGTTAACTCTTCAGGAGGGTCACCAGATTCTAAAAAAAAATCGAAAGATTCTATACAATCCTCACAAAAAATTTTTTTATAATGTGCCTATATAAAATAAATAATTTAACAACTTTTTAAAAAAAAATTATAATAAAAAAACCTAAATCAGCTAACCTTAAAATTCCAAATTATGCCAGTATCACACAGTTGAAGATGTGCTGTTGTGCGTGAAGGAAAAAAATGCAGTTTAATATTTGTTGGGGTAAAGGCGTCTTCGAGTGCATGAGTTGAAGTACCATCTACTATAAGAAGAATTGAACGACGAGCAAGGCGCATTTGGTTATCAAAATGCTTAATGTAATTGTTAAAAATGGATATTTGCATCCAAGAGGAAGAATTCCAGTAATAATACACAGGTAAAGTGGATTTATCAATGTTTTTAAGAGCTCGAGGGGTTTTATATTTATGTATAAACAAAGGAGGAAGTTTGTGATCACCAGTTGCATTACATGTAAGTAAAACAGTAATATGATCTTTGGCTTTTTTTTTCCTATAACCGGGCCATTAGCCAATGTTTTATCTGGTTCCATGCGCCAGTATAATGCAGTTTCATCAGCATTATAAACATCCTCAGGCTTGTATTTTTTAATTATTTCTTGCAGCTCACTGCGAAATTTGGGAAGATCCTCAAGAGGTGCACTTGCACCTTCATCTAGACGCTTGTATTCTTTTATATGATGCCGTTTTTTGAAATTTGAAAGCCATTCATCAGAAGCATTGAAACCTGTTACTTCAAGCCCTTCTGCGAGTTGTGTTGCTTTACGTTGAATTATTGCACCCGTAACTATCTGTAGTGCAGTATTTGCTCTTGATACCCAAAATGCAAGTGCTTCTTCTAACAGAGAAAATTTTCCAGGTCTTTGTCGTTTTGAATGTGCATTTCTTGAATCTAAATCAAGCGCCAACCATTTTTCTTTTTTACGAACAATACTTGAAATCGTTGATTCAGCAACGCTAAACTGTTCGGCTAATTTAACTTGACTAATTCCTTTTTGCTTTAGGTGGCATATTTCAGCTTTCTGAGCACCGGTTAAGCTTGTTCTTTTTGTGTCAGTTTTTTTTTTGCTTCTTTTTTATCGGTTCTTCAGAAGATTCCTCCATTGTTGCCGTACAAGTGAATAAGAAGAAAAAAATTATTAAAAAAAAGGGTGCATTTTTCTAAATAAGGAATAACATAATTTAATCTACCAAAATGAAATCAGTCAACGAGTCATTGAGGACATAATGTCCCAGAGCCGAGTCTTACTCAAGAAGACCGAATTTCATTGAGGTATAAAAAATTAAAGACTGGTTTGGTTAGAATTATTTTAAAAAGAATCTATGCGAATAAAAAAGAATTTATACGATTAAAAAAATTCTTTTTTTTTTCTTCAAAAAAAATTTTTTTTCTATTTAAAAAAAAAAATCTGCTTCTGCAAATTTTGAGTGCATTTAAACAATTTCATTTAATTTTTCTTGCTCCAATATTATTGTTCAAGAACGAAAAAACGATTTGCAAAAACGCCAAGAAAAATCTTAACAAGATCGATCTGACACAACAGATAATCATTACTTATAAGGAGATAATAAACTAGCCTATGACCCTTATGGAAAAATGATAAATGCTAAAAAAATGAAGGGTAAAGCATAAAAAGGAAAATGGAGATATCGCACGGGCGGCATAATTTAAAAGAAAAATTTATTAAAGTTCATAAAAAAATTATTGATTTTTTTTTTATTAGCATTTATTTTTTTAGAAGAGTGAAAAAACGGTTGGTTGAAATAAATTATGCATAGCGGTATGACAACTGATCCGTTGATTTTATTGGTCAATAAATATCACATGACAAAATCTTCACTGTAACGTGAGACATTTTGTTATATCCGTTTACAAAAATCTTCACTATAGCTTATATTGAGAGTTTACTATTTAACTTCATTATAAAGAGCGAAGTTTTATTAATAATGATTCCGTTTCAAAAAAATCCTTCACTATAAGTCACTCTTTACTATATCAAAAGTTCACTATAACGAGAGTAACTTGTACTCTAATATAGTTATTATAAAAAGGTATAACTTTATAAGAGTATCTTATATAAGCACAAATTATAATTGATATAACAAAAAGTAATTTAATAAAGTTATTTAAAACTTTGATATATGATTATAGATAGTTACTAAGGTAAAAAGAGGTAATTTGATAAATAGTGTAATTTGACAAATTTGGATATCGCATGATCTAATGATTGTGATCAAATAATTTTTATGCCATTCAATTTGTCTCGATGAGTTGAATCGAATGGTACAAGAATACTACAAGAATCACTCAATTCTGATTACTGAATCACAAAGTATCATCGATTATTTGCTAGGTTTACACTTCATCAAAATCCTTCTCAAGGATCTTTTTTGTTTAGTATATAATCAATGATAATGTGACTCAGTGATCAGAATCAGATGATTTTTATACCATTTGATTTGTATCATCAAGATGAATCGAATAGTATAAAAATCATCTGATTCTGATTGTTGATATCACAATTTTTCAAATTATTCCTACCTATCCAAATTTAAACTTTTGATACAATGTATAATTTCATTTAATGTCACTTTAAAAAAAGTTGTTATTACTAATTTTATATAAATTAATTCTAAATCATGTATAAAGTTTAATTGATGATCCACATATAAATGAGAATTTGTATTAATAAAATCAAGAGCGATACATATAAAATATCAAAATCAGCATTTCTAACTAATTAAAGTTTTTTTTTTTTTTTAATGATAAGGTGAGGTCATGCCTCTGGACTTTATTGAGTGTATATTAATCGTTACAATATATTGCTTACAATTATTATACTATCTACTAAGTACCAAGACTTGGACTATTTTATCCATAACCTAAACCTACCAGAGCCTACCATACTCCTATTTATATAGCTAGCCTGGTTTTGAACATTCCTTTTTCCCAACCAACTGTTAGTATTCACATGTTTACCACTTTACTCATATTCCTAATATTATTACTTCCAATTTGGTGTATATAATTCCAGGTAGGCACTTTCTGTTTCCAAATTGGTGTATCTAGTTCCTTACTAGCGTACTTTTTGGGAGTTCGTATCTCAAGCCATGCAGCTGCTTCTACCACATTGGGTAAGTATCTCAAGCCTGCATGCTGCCGCAACTAGCCGATTTTCCTGCGACATGGGGACCCAGGATTTGGCGTTCTGAATTCAGAAATATGCGAACGACTGTACTCCCTGCTATGTGACAAGTACTCAGGCATGTTTCACCAAAGCTTCCAGTTCCTGATATAGTTGGATGGTATCATGAGGCTTGGCCAACCCGATCTACCACTATATGCACTTATACCAGCTATACCTGTTACTGGTGGTTCCAGATCCTCTTAACGTTCTAAGACTCCTATATGGGTGCACCCAAAGCTCTGTTGGGCTTTGACATGTACACGCCTCCATGTTTCCACTTCTTGTTGGTTAGTCAGTTCTGTCTGCCCTTGTAGGGTTCATTTTGATCCCCAGTACTCATATCTGACACCTCCAACTTTATACCAATCCCTCCCAAACTACCAAGCCAGTTGGCCCGAAAGGATTGGTCTGCCTGGCTTTATGTGCCAATGGTCTCCCTTTCCTTGGTACCTACTTCTGAAACATAGGTATGATTCCGGCAGCCAGGTTGGTGTCCCCTCTTGCCATAGAGTATATTCCGTTCAGTTCTCTGGTCTCCGGTTGAGCGGGCGTCTGTAGCACTGTAGAAGGATCTTCCTTACCTCCCTACTCGGGGCTTGCCAAACGGGTTTCAATTGTTCCAGTCCCTTGGATTTGTTTGTATAACTTACACAACTGCGCCGATGCTTCTATTCAAAATAGTGGTACCAAGGTTACAGATAATATACTCGACCGATCGATAAACAAATGTTATCATAATATAGGCCTATTTTCCAATTCGTCTCTAGTAGAATTTGAACTCTAACTAATTAAAGTTAATTTTTTATTAAGTTAATATTCTATAAGCTTCTAATAAAAGTTGAAGCATAGTTTTTGTGATTCTAATAATAGTAAAATCAGTAAAATTAGTTAAATAGATAAAAAGTTATAAGCAATTTAAGGCTAAAAATGTTTATAATACTATAGGAATCATGATTCTAACTTAATATTTTTCACTATGTTTTACTATAAAAATTCTTCCAGTATTAAGTTCTCATTTACTTGCGAATCATCAGTTAATACAAAAAATAAAATATTTATTAATATTAAAATAAATAAGTTTTTATATTAATTATTTTAACTTTATCAAATTACCCTTTCTACCTTATATAGAAAGTCACAAATTTACTAATTAAATTAATTTTTATGCAATATTTAAAGTTGTTCAGAAGAATAAAATATGCCTACAAAAAAAACTCTTTCCTGTAGATCTGAAAATCATAAGAAAACAAACAAACAACGCACTTGGTAGAGAGTTTTAAAATATTATCATCGTATCTAACTAAACCAGGCCAATACCGGCCTTACGTTCAAAGGCAGACATAATGATTAGGCGCAAGAGGAAAGCAGTCTTACTACAAACACCCAATTCCTTCTTACTTATCTCACCATCCTTGCGGGGACGGGGAGAATACCCAAAACCTCCAAACAGAAAGTTCGCACCCTACGGGATTGCAGCACTTGGAACGGACATGCCTAAGAACAAATGACAAAAGAAGAACAACCCTGCGGCAGACTCCGCTCAACCAAATACAAAAAGTCCACTCAACAGGAAAAACTCAAAAACCTCTAAAACCCCTCTCCCAGACTCAGGCAGAAAGTGGCGATTCCAACTCACACCCAAAAAACTCATTAATGACATCATCACAACAACAATACACTAACGACCAAAATCTTCCCACACACTCGATGACGTCATCACAACAACAAACCGGTAATGCCCTAATTCCTCCTACACTCACAGCCACGGATAACCTGATTTCCCATGGACTACAAATCCCCTGCATAAACAAGCTCCAGGATCATTGCCAAAATAGATCAGACCCCGCGGACTCTGTTCATTCTATTCCCATATCTGACAATATGGAAACGGACCAGGAACCAACCCTGACCTCAGAACCCGGCTCAACGACCACGTCAATCCCGGACGTACCCCTAGACCACAACTCTCGGCCTAATGATCTAAGCGAATTAGAAGATGACTCCAAAATGGATACCGAATCAGTTGATACGATCCATGAGCAGCCAACAACCCACAAAAAGAGCTATAGTCAGGCCCTTAAAGGTAACAATGATCGAACACGGCAACCCAACTTAATTTGGCAACAGCGTAGATTAGACCAGGAGAAAAGATGGGCGGAGCACATAAGAAAAGAAATGGCAAAACTTAGAGAAACTCAACTACAAACCTTTGATGAGGACGCATGGGACAAAGAAAAAATAAAGGAATCCCTAACCTCCAAAGATAAATTACATGAATTCATAAAATACAAATTGGCAACACTTCCCTCGTCAATACGTATACCCCCAGCCATAGACGCGAAATTTAGACATAGAGATACTGCCTTTTTTAGAAGCTTTACAAGAATACAAACGAGCAGACCACAACACCAGACAGAATTCAATAATCTATTCATCCTAGCATTAGAATCATACAAAAAACAACATAATGTACTAGCAACCAATAAGCGAAACAGGAACCAATTATTTGATCTACTCAGAGCGAAGCTAGCACTAGACTACCTAACAAATCTAGA
>QKWP01000374.1:76506-87486 GCA_003550325.1 Gigaspora rosea | reverse complement strand
AATGATACAGTTCGCAAGTTTTTTCTAATCAGAGACAGAGAAGAATTAAAAGATATACCAACCTATAGAGCTACACTACAAAAATATTATATATTCAGCAGGATCCCAGACACCTACTTCGATCTACCTCCATCAAAACCACCCCTACCATTAACACCACAAGATTTATCCCCTAGATTGAGAAAGAAGTTCCCATTCTTACCCCTAGATGAAGAAGACTTTAAAGAACACGTCAGACTCCTCCGAGTTGACTACAACTTCAAACGACTCTCCAATGACTATCTACTTTCTCGAAAAAAGTTGCCAAACAACCCAGCTGAACTAAAATAGAAAGACTTTCCCTTCCCAATGACTACAACAGAATCAGTCAAAGATTTCTTTAGGTTAATCCCCAGATTTTACAGCTTACCAAACCCACTTCCCTTAGCATATGCAAATTTCAACTACATGGATTTACTAGCTCTACCCTTGCTAGCAGCAGATGTAGATAAAGTAAATTTGACCACTCCAATCACTTCACGGAAACACCTATCCATCGCGATACAAGACCTAAAACCACACTACTACTTCCACAAAATACCTGAATCCTGGATCAAAATGAGCAAGTAGAGGACCTTTCCCCCCGTTTGCCCGCAAGTTTAGAGGATCTCATGACTCATCTGGAAAAAAAAAACATAACAGATATTGAACTACCACTTAAAAAATATGAAAAAATCGACACCACAATTGAGAAATTAAAAAAACACTTCCTCTTCAACAACATTCCATCCTTCCTATTTGACCAATTGGAGGACCTACCTCAACCCAGATTCGACCTGTTCCACAAACCAAAAAGACATTTCAAAGGGAAAACGAAAGAAGAAGATACCCAGATGTCGGATGCTAAAACTCGAGAAGACCGGAAACCGGTTAAACCAGATACTGACACCCCCACTGACCCAATCACCAATGAGTAACCCATATGCGGAACCAGGCCCATCTTCGATGGGCAACGAAAGTCAAACCTCTGACTGTAGACCGGAGCACGTTAATAAAAAAATTAATAATATAGATATTACAGAAACTACTGAACTTACTAAAACACACAAACACACTTTCTCCTTTGAAAACGGAATTAATATCGCAACCCACAATATCAGAGGGCTCTCGAGAGCAGAAAAATTACAAGAATGGATCGAATTCTGTATAGAAGCAAATATACATATCATCGCATTATCTGAAACAAAGCTTATACCTAATCGGGTCAGGGGACTTACCAATCCCATATATGGCATATACATCTCTAACTTTGAACCCTATAAAGCTGACCAATGGGAATCTAGCTTGGGCGCCGCCCTTATGATCTGCAACAGCCTACAAGCCTATATCCATAACATCAGAACAATCCCTGGAACACTAATCATGATTGACTTGTTCCTACCTGATAACAACAAAACTAGAGTTATATCCATCTATCTCCCTCTAACTACCCAATCTTAAACAAGAAAGCACAAAATGAAGCAGATAGATGGATAAGGGAAGCTAAAAGCAGAAATTGGAAACTGTTCCTAATGGGTGATTTCAACTCTAATCAGTATAAAAAAAACACCACCGATTTTCAAAAATCTGAACACTTTGGAAGCAACAAGCCTATTGGACTTCCACAGTATCACTTCGCACACTTGGACCGGTCCCTCCTTCCAGAGCCAAATCGATGACATCTGGATATTACAAGACATGATCTTAGAAATCGAAAAACCCTTGTTGACAGAGGCAACATACATTATGGGCAGCGACCATTGTATAATATCAACAACCTGGCATACACACATACTGAATAAACACATTAACAAAAACAAGAGAAATAAAAAAAAGAAACAGAAAATACACCAGTATAACAAGATGTCAGCAGAGGACTGGAACGAATTTACAGACGAACTGGGAAAGAACTTTGCAAAGAAAAATCTAAACAATCAAATATCAAACCAAAATGAACTGGATAAAGCTTGGAACTTCTGGGCAATTGAAATTAAAACAATGATCAATAGAAAGATCCCATTCACTGTCACTAGTCGAAGAACCTATCATGCCCTATCCCTAAAGGCGACAAAACTGCACGCCGCTCTGAAAAATATAAATAAAGCTTTAAGCTTAATAACCAAGGGAAATCCAGAAATGTTAGAAAAGATAAACAAACTTCTCGAAAAAACATCGAAGTTAGCAGATCTGGAAATCAAGTCAATTAATATTAATGACTTCACAAATAGTAGGGATACAATAATCTCGACCTTAAAAGAGAATAAGAATACTATATGGACAAGCCGGAACTATGAAAAACAACAAGAATTGATAGATAAAATTAACTTTTACATCAACCGAAGATATGAAGATTTTAGAGACCGTACATGTAGAATGTTAGATAGTATCCTCCAAAGAAAGGCAGAACCTGTTCGAACTGATAAAATCATCCTCCCAGACAAAATTCTATTGAACAAAGAAGAAATACTACAACATATAAGATAACACTCAAAAAATTGGACCAGACTTAATCCGGCCAGTACAACTTCTGAAAACAATTGGGACGAGGAATACCTTCCATTAAAAAATACCTTACCATCGATATACTCTAACTCAATCTATGACATAACCTTACAAAAATTAAAAGAAACTATAGAAAATTCTCCAAGCAACAAAGCATCTGGTCCCCTGGCAATTCCCAACGAGATGATAAAACACCTCCCAGAGAACGCTCTACACTTTCTACTAAAAATTCTCAATGCTTGCCTACAAATTGAAGTAGTTCCCAACCAATGGTTACAATCTAATATATGGCTAATCCTGAAGAAAGATCGCTAAAATTATGACCTAAATTACGCAAGACCTATAACGCTAATCGATCATATAAGGAAAATACTGACAAAGATAATAACAAATAGACTAACGATCCCAATAATGCGTTATGAAGTTCTGTCCCCGCTAAATTTCGCCGCCTTTCCTGGACAATCACCCTCCCAACCACTGTCCAACCTCACTCACATCCTAAAAGACGCTCGCACTAATAACAAAGAAATCTGGGCACTTGCCCAGGACATGTTCAAAGCATTTGATACCGTACATGTCCCCACATTAGAAAAAGCACTAAGAAGAATAAAAATACTGGAAAAAATAATAAACCTACTCCTATATCTGCTGACTAACAGAAAAAACAGGGTAATCACAGATCTAGGTCTCACAAGACCCTATGAAGTAGAGGACAGGATTGACCAGAAAGAGACTTTCTCCCCCTCTTTTGGAAAATCTACTATGACTCTCTGATCTCGCGAATCCAACGCTCGTTTTAAGGCTATACAGGAAGCATACCTACCAACCCACCACGTCAAATACACATGCTAGTAATGGCATACATGGATGACTCGCTCTGGCTGGCACATGACAAAACCACTTTAACCAACATAATCTCGCTCGCCACCTCATTTTACAAATATAATAATATAAAAGTAAACCTGTCGAAATCATACCTCATTACAAACACGAAAAAAGAAAAAACCCCTCAATTGAATTTGACAACTCAACAATCTACACTTCTAAAAAAGATACGCCAATAAAATACCTCGGAGCCTGGTTTACAGGCGGAAACTCACTACACCCAATCCAACACCTAATACTCGCGGAAGTACAAACGAATCTAAAAAAACTCAGATTAGCAAAGATAACAGAAAAACAAGCGATTTATATTATCAACAGAGTGATTTTCCCTCGGTTACAATACCGCCTTCACTCGGTGTACCTGAAATCATCACAGATAGAAAAAATCAATAGAACATGTGTCGGCATAGTCAAACAAAAAGGAGGACTCGCGAGAGGAATTCCAAATTCCTTTATACACAATCCAGAAATTTACGGCCTTGACAATCTACTACAAATTCATGATAATACACTCATCTCATTTCTAACAAAAAACTTAAATCACAAAGACTTTGATAAATCATTTTTAAAAATGCGGATACAACATCTACAGGAAGCTGCGAACACAGAAAAATCCATATTGAGTCATATACCACTATTTCCGCATAGACAAAACCTTACACATACAGCTCAGTCAATTATCGCAGGCTTAGCCCTGGGAATCACCTGGAACAAACCACTCAATCAATGGCCTATACTTCCTAAACGCCTAAAGGGTACCCCGATAGACCAATTCATAATAGATCACCCCAAAAAGCACATCCTAAAAGAGAAAATGAATAGACATGGTATCTACTGTGCGGAACAACTATTAGATCTAAAGAACAAAAACTTCCTATCCTGGGCGGAAATCCACCACAACATACAAAAAATCCCAAGAGGACGTCCTCCAAACTGGCTAAATACAATGCAAGAAATATTGAGCGGAAAGGCAAATCCCACAACTACACTAATTACTCCAAACCCCTTTACCTTAACACCCTGGACCCGAAAAAAAAGAAAGAACTGGATAATAACAAATGATGAAAAATTCGCAAAAATAACTAGTTCTTCTCAACAACACCCTAAAGCCAAACATTACATAATTACCACAAACAACAAACTGGAACATTGTACAGGTTGCACCCTGAAAAATAAATCGATAACAGAAGAACACTGCTACTTCTACTTAAGGAATAGAGCGTATAGTCTTCAAGTAGACAGCTGGCAGATAGTCCATGGAAAAATATCAGACATTTTTACAGCCTTAAATAATAGATTACCACCACAAAAAGAAACACACTCGGAACCTCCAAACCTTCCACCAAGACCCTTGTCAGCCTTCATAGACCCTCCGCTGGAATTATGAGAATCACTAACGAATAATAATTTCAAAAAACGAAACGTTTCAATACACCTGTTGTCAAAGAAAGAGAACCATGTGATTAGATCTACAACGTACCCTCATACACCGTAGCAGCAAAATTATCAACAAGGGATGCAGTGATCGGCAATACTAATAGAATATGGCCATCACGCCTACATTCTACCTTAACAATATTGATATTCCTACTCTCAACCATATCCATTAATACCGAATTACAAATCGTCACAAATCATAAACAAACAGTAGAGATGATTCAAAAAACAACCAAATTGGAACTATATATGCTCGACCAACTCAACAAAGAAGACCACCCCAGTCTTCTTAAAATACTCAAAGGATCATTAGGGGACCGCAAAGTCTCCATAAAATTAGACCCAGAACTTAACATACAAAAACCATCAACTATATATAACATGGATATTAATCCCAAACACTTTGTTTACAACGTCTTCACTATAGAATTGCTAAACACCCCTTGCATACTACAGACAAAACTTGTATTAAAAAACATTAGCAGAATCACTAACTTGTTATAATGGTTCAACCAACAACGTATACACTTATGGGAATCATATATAGGAAATATACAATGGGACCATGTCCTAAAATATATTTCCCTTGCTGACAAACCAGCTGCCTTATACACACACTCATCCCTATCACAATTAAAAAACTTCAAAGTTAAATTGATTGCAGAAGAATTACCAACTCACTTACTTCTTCACTACCGTAATCCGAATAAAAATCCAAATTACTTATGCGCATGCTGCTATGCGGAACCTGAGGATATAATACATATATTTACTTGCGTATCTAACCACCTAATATGGAAAAGAAATACGCCGAATTCTAATAAGGGTAGCAACCGAAATGGAATCACTACTAGAAAACCCCCACAAATTCATAAAATCATTTACGTACCTACACATAGAAAAAAAGATGCCACTTGGCCTAATCACCAACTCAACTCTCTTTTCCACTAGCTCTAAACACAAACAAAACCAACATACCCCTCTCCTTCACCACGAAATTATTAAAATTCTCCATAAAGAATATTGGATCCCTTCAAGAACCTCACGACACTCCGATATATTCCCAAACCCACCAAAAATTGACCCTCCAAAAATGATACCAACACCCCCTCTTAGTAAAGAAATCATAGAAAATAAATTACAAAAATACATTAGTCTAGGTTGTACTTCGTTAGCTAAACTTATCACAAACTAGAGGTCTCCGACCAATCTAGCAAAGAATTGGTCGAGAGTAAACTAGCTCTTACCCCTATCTCCCTAGAATAGTAATTATACATTTGTAATTAAGTGAATAATAACTATTAATAAAGATATAGAGGAAAGACCTCTCTTTAAAAAAAAAAAAATAATAAAAAAAAATAAAATATGCCTACTCTAAATTTTTATACAAATCAAATAATATTTTATTAGTACAAATTTTCATTTTACATATCTATGAATATAGCTAAAAAATTTGTAATTTTTTTCTATATAACTGTATAAAAGTAAAATAAAAAATTTATTAATGAAATGTTAACCAATTTACATAAAAATTTTAAAGTAAATGTATTTTGTTTTCTTGAATAATGTTTATTATTGTATAATAACTAATTGTTTAGTATTATTTTGACTTTTATATATAGCAATGATCAATAAACATATATAAAAATTTTTTAAAATAAATTTTAATAAATTTTTATATATGATCATTAATAGTTGCTATATATAAAAGTCAAATAATACTAAGCAAATCAATTATTATACAATAATAAATATTATTCTAAAGAACAAAATGCATTTATTCTAAAATTTTTATATAAATTAGTTGATATTTTATTGATAAGTTTTTTATTTTACTTTAATATAAAAAAAAATTACAAATTTGTTAGTTATATTTGTAAATACATAAAATAAAAATTTGTACTAATAAAATGTTATTAATTTGTATAAAAATTTTAAAATAGGTGTATTTTATTCTTTTAAACAACTTTAATTAGTAAATTAGCAGCTTTTTTTTTTCATTCACAACATTTTCTATTCTACTGACAATTGAACCTAAATGTTTATATAATAGGCGCAGTCACTGAGGCTTCCACTTGAGATCAGATTTCTTAAACCCCTACTACTGCTCTTTAGACCCAATTTATCATCCACACTACGTGCTTTTATTTTCAGGAATAATGCTTGTTGGTCTGGCAAGTTACTCTTGATCTGACAAATCCGTATAGAGTGCATCCGTCCATTGAGCATCCTAGGTCCCTTTCTCCCATAATATTTCAGTTCTGCCTATATATATATAGACTTATCGTTCCGTTCATATTTATCCATTAGTAGTTGTACCAGAGCTCAACTCCCACAAAACCTTTTGCTATCAATATAGCTTTAAAGGAAATTGGTACCACACTGGTACCACCGTCACAGCTCAGAGCGCCACTACCAAATACCGTTATATAATCCTCACAGCCTTATGACTAACTTGGTGACTTCAGTTATTCCAAATCGGGTTCTGACTATTAAATTCAAATTGCGGTATGTGGTATTGAACTGTCAACCTTCAATTGGAGACCTGGGAGCATAACCGCTATGCTATAGATCTGCAGATCAAATTTGTGGCTTTTCTATATAGCAACTATCTATAATCATATATAAATATGATTGTGAAAAAGTAATTTTATTATTAAAATTGCCCAACAAATTCTAAAAAAAATATGATAATGATTATAGCATAATCACGACTATATAGAGGTGCTTTTAATGTTAAAAAAATAGTATAATATTTTAGTGTGATTATATAGAGTTAGTAAGTATATAGGGTGACTATATAGAGAGATATCTATATCTATTTACAATCCTGCCAAAAGTGTATATATAGTTAGTTGTACTCTTATTCATATATAATTTACAATATATAAATAGAATAAATTTTATGCTCCAAAGCAGGCACTTTAAAACAAAAAAATAAAATAACAATTTATATTATTTTATTTTTAGTAATTTACTTGTAAAAATTAAAACTTGTATTAAAAACAAAAATTATTTTTATAGATAAATATATATATATATAATTTAAAAGATCTAAGAAAAATTTTATAGTAAAAATTTTAAACCAAAAACTTTAAACTTTTATTGCTTTAAGGTTTATTATTAATTTTAAAAAATTTTTAATAAAGTTTATAAAATATATTTGAGATATTTTTAAATCATTTTAGATAGTTTTACTAAATATTATCCCATAATTATCTAATATATAACTAATTGATCATTAGTGATAATTAATTAATTATTTTTGTTTTACATATCGGCGGATCGACGTAACATGTCGGCTCGACCAATCATGATCTAGGATTATCAAAAAAATTTTACGCGAAAATTTATTACAAAGCGAATTTTCACAAAAACGGCCTTTTTAACCAGCTTTGTATTTATAATTAAGTACGTAGAAAATTACGAAATTCATGTATTTAATTATAAGCCAAAAGTATATTAAAAAGGCCATTTTTTTGAAAATTAGCTTCCGAATTTACCCTTGATAGTTACCAACCCATTTCTCAATGCCCAACCCATCCTAAAACACCTGAATATTTCAACAAACGATAAAAGTACTTCTTTCTATAGCTTAGCGTAGCTCTTTTATTAAGTTTTATTGGTTTTTTAACTTGTCTAGGCGTCAAAAAGGCTCTTTTGTTAGTTGTAACAAGTACTTCGTTTGTTAGTTTTTCAACGTTTACTTAGGAGCAAATTTTTATGTAACAGTTTATCGAAAAAAGACCCAATTACACTGATCCGCTGATATGAACTTCACTTATGTCTATTTTAAATTTTGTGTTATTGGTATTGTAGCTTTTAGTATTATTAGTAATTGTAATTTTATTACAGTGTTTATTTTTGCTGTTGCTTGTAATTTTGCTATAACTTTTAGTATCATTGGATTTTGTAATTTTATTACTATATAATATATTTCTAAAAATAAGCTATCAAAAAATTATACAAAAATATGTATAAGGCCATGCAAATAAAATTAATTGGTTCTTGTAACATCTTAAAGACCCAACCAAGTGCACCTGGCACTTGGATGTTATACTGATGTTATTGTTATAATCTAAAAAATGTTATATAAATTGTTTAAATACTTAAAACTCTTTATATAAAAATATGTATAGTAATCTTAAAAACTATATATATTAATATAAAATAACATTTGATTTTTTTAAAAAAATTCACCTGGCTGGGTTATGAAAACCAATTTTATTTATGTGCTTGGCCTAATAGCTTATTTTTAAATTAAATTTTTTGAAAAATTAAAAAACATACTAATAAAAAGTTGTTTAAATAATACTAAACTTTTACTATAAATGTATTTTATGTTCTGAACAACTTTATTTAATGGCATTTTTGAAGTTTATTTAGTAAATTTAAACTTTTATATGTAGCAATTGCTAATAGATTTTTTGAGATTTTTTAAAAAAATTAGAAAGATAGCTTATTTTCAGAATAACTTATTTTCAGAAATATGCAGTATAGTTTTGGTATTATTGGTACATATAATTTTACTGTAGCTTTAGTATTATTGTGGTTTATAATTTTACTATAGTTTTAGGATTAAGGGCATTCATAAATAATATGGGCCCTCAAAAGTAGAAACCACCGAATTTGACTTTTTAAAAAATTTTGGTTGCTTAACTTTCAAGATCTATATCTCAATGAATTTTAAAGCTATTTCAATAATTTAAATTTTAAAAGAAATATTAAATCTTAAAGTTTATTTTAAAATTTAAATTATTGAAATAGCTTTGAAATTCATTGAGATATAGGTCTTGAAAGTTAAGCAACCAAATTTTTTTAAAAAGTCAAATTCGGTGGTTTCTACTTTTGAGGGCCCATATTATATACTCCTACATAGTAGCTCTTAAAGACTATATAAAAAAATTTTTTAAAATCTGTATATTTATATATAAATTTTTACAAAAACTTGAATATCTTGTGATATAGTATCTGATTTAGATGATTTTGGTACCAATCAATTTGTCTTAGTGAAAGGAATCGAATAGTACCAAATTCATTTCATTTGAATTACTGGATCAACAGATATTTACAAAAAACTATTAGTTTTATAGTAATTTTATAAGACAAAATAAAACCAATAGTATTTTGCCAATAACTTCTAATTCAGTAATCCAATAAAATGAATTTGATACTATTGATTTCTCTCACTGAGACGATTTAAATAGTACCAAAACCATTCATTTTGGACCTTTTAATCAAAATTTAGACAAATTTTTCTAAAAAAATTATATTATATTTTTTTTGACTCTCTCAACTTATCAGAAAAATGTTATATTTTTTCAGACCTCCTTCTCTCTTGCATAATATTATTTATGGATGCCCTCTTATTAGTACTTGCAGATTTGCTAGCTTTTTTTATTATTAGTATTTGTAATTTTGATTTTGATTTTAAGTATATTAGTACTTGGGGTCTTTGCCTTGAAAATGATCTTATGGGGCTATGTAGATCTTATGAATAAAAATTAAAATTTCTAGTCATTCAATAATCCAATTCAAATAATTTTTTTTTATTTCATAGAACTCACTAAGCTTTACAAAATAAAAAAAATTTATTTGAATTGGATTACTGGATAGCCAGAAATTTTAATTTTTCATCAGCAAAAATATATATGCGTAAACTTGGGCAAGTTTTTACAGTATGTAAGAAAATCATAAACTTATGTAAAATTTAGCATAATACTACGTAAGCCTTATGATGTGTAAGAAAATCGTAAATTTACGTAAAAATTTTATGTAAATTTACGATTTTCTTATGCACTGTAAAATTTGCATAGTTTTATACTAAACCTTTTATGTAAGTTTACGATTTTCTTATATTGTAAAAACTTGCGAAAGTTTACGCTAAATTTTTTACAATTTTTTTATGAACTGTAAGAAATCGTAAATTTGCACTAAATTTCTTACATAAATATTCGAACCCTTTCGAAATATTTTAGAACCAGAAAACAAGCTGGATCAATAGATCTGTAACCTGGATTGCGCATTGGGCTAATTTTTCGAAATAGTTCGAAATAGTTTGATGAAGTTCAAATTCTGTACTACAAGATCAGATTAGATCTTTTGTTTATAATTAGATCTTCTATTTTGTTTTTTTTA
>QKWP01000374.1:59355-75259 GCA_003550325.1 Gigaspora rosea | reverse complement strand
TTATTAGTGCTAAATGCACGTTCTATATTCTGTAAATGCACGTTCTCTTGAATAACATTTTATATCACACTAACCTCCCTAAATGCACGTGGCCAATCAAATTTTAGTATTTAAGATAGGTTATACATTTTGGTAGAAGTTACACAAACTTGATGATCTAATTTTTAAAAGCTGCAATTTAATTGGCTCTCTCTAAATGCAAACCTCCCTAAATGCACGTTGTAGGCTTGTCCCTACGAGTTGCATTTATGGAAGGTTGACTGTAGCTAACTGTGGGGTGAGCAAAAATAAGTGTATAGGGCTAGTTTTTTGTATATAGTAATAGAATTAGATGCGACGAAGTGCGAAAGTAGTTTAAAATATTTGTAATAATGTAAAAATAATATGTAATATATAATAAAGTATATAATATTAATTAAAAATATATATTTAATAAATGTAAATTATAATATATAATAATAATAAATAAATAAATTGCGAAACCGTGCAAAATATTGCGAAATTCTGTAAAAAAGCATGATTATATGAATATGTATATCATTTATTTATTTTTTAAAAAATTTTAAAAATTTGTGAAAATTTGCAAAATATTGCGAAAACATCACAAAATATGCGAAAATATTACTCCTGCGATCCTGTAACTTCCCAAAGGGGCATTTTTTTTTATTTTGCATTGTATCATAAAATTTTTGAAATATTACAGCAATAACTTATGTAGATTACGTATATATCTACTATAGCGTAAACTTACATAATTATTACCCCTACGTAATACTCTGAACTAATCATAAGATTTTTGCAAGTTAGACTCGGGTAAAAACTTGCGGAGGTTTACGCATATTTTTTTTGCTAATGTTATTCATAAAATCTACATAGTCCCGTTAGGTCATTTTTAAGGCAAAGACCCCACTTGTTTGTGATTTTACTATCGTTTGGTGCTAGTGTTCCAAATCAAAAATCGATTAATTAGATTAATTAATTAATCGACGATTAATCGATTGACTTTTCAAATATGCGATTAATCGATTAATCGATCAATCGATTAATCGATTAATCCGATTAATTGATTAATTGATCAATCGATTGACTAACTTATCGACTAGTCAATTAACTAACTAGTTGATTAGTTGTTAAAATCCGTATAAACTTGATGATCTTCATAATAGGTTGATTAGTTAATTTAAAAATTTTTATTACAAATCGATATACAATACTATATTTGATTTAGTACTATTATGATTTGAATTGCAATAACATTCTTAATTATAATTTGCTCACTGATACTTTAGTTTTATAATCATGATTTTACACATGACTAGTATCATTTAACTATATATGAGTAATCGATTAATCGATTATTTGATTAATCGAATAATCAATTATACTAATTAAACGATTAATCGATTAGTTGGTATAATCAATTTTTAATCGATTGGTTAAAAAAATTTTATCTGATTAATCGATTGCATTTTTTGGTCCGATTTGAAACACTATTTGGTGCTTGTGATTTTATTATAGCTCTTTTTATTATTAGTACTATAATTTTATTATAGTTTGGTACTTGTAGTTTTATTATAGCTTTTTTGTTATTAGTACTTGTAATTTTATCTTGGTTTTAGTATATGATTTTGCTATAGGTTTTGTATTATTGGTACTTGTGATTTTGTTATAACTTTTTATAAAAATAAGCTACCCTTTTTGGACCAAAAATTATACAAAAAATATAGAAGTAGATTATTTTCAAATTGTTAAATTTTTTGAAAAATTAAAAAACATAATAATAAAAAGTTGTTCAAACAATACCAAATTTTATTATAAGTATATTTTGATGTTCTAAACAAGTTTATTTAATACCGTATATTCCCAAAAATAAGCTACCTTTTTTGGGCCAAAAATTACATGAAAAAATGTAGGGTAGCTTATTATCAGCATATAGACATTTTTGAAAAAATTGAAAAACGTACTAATAAAAAGTTGTCCAAATGACACCAAATTTTTACTTTGTGTATTTTGATGCACTGAACAACTTTACTTAATTGAATTTTTGAAGTTTACTTAGTAAAAAAAAGTTTTATATGTAGCAACTGTCAACGCGTTTTTTGAGATTTTTGAAAAAAATCAGCGGTAGCTTATTTTCGGGAATATATGGTAGTACTTTTGAAGGTTTACTTAATAAAATTTAGACTTTTATATATAGCAGGACTAGTAATACCACCAAAATTGATTTTTAAAAAGGTCTATTTTAGGTTTATTAGAGCAAATTAATTTTTTTTTTTATAAAAAAAAGCTATATATTTATGTTACTTAAAATTTTATTTATTCAAAAAAAGTATCAAAAAATTTTGAATTTAAGTAAAATAGATCAAAACAATTTTGTGATTAAATTTTAATTTTGAGTTCTAAACCTAAAATAATTTTAGGGACCGCCTATTTCCACCATGCAATTTTGCTATTGCCACCGTGGTTACACATGATTTTCTATTTTTAGATTTTAATATAATATTGTATATTATAATTTTAATTATCTTTAATTGACCCAACTTGATTTAGATTACCAAAACAAGACTTGTGTAACGTTACATAACATTAGCGGCATGTAAACAAAAATTATTTTTGTGAAAACAATGCACTGGTCCTTTATGTAACGTACGTGCATATGTTGTGTAACCAGTATATGTACTGTGATTGGATGTTGCTTTGAACCTAGATTTAGAGTTAGGGTGGGCCGGAATTATGTCTAACCCACTGGGGGTATTATCATGATAGTGCCCACCAGTATTAAGCTTAATGCTGGCCGAACCAAGGTTAGGTTACCAAAATAAGACTTGTATAACATTACACAATATTAGTGTGTGTAACCAAAAATTATTTTTGCAAAAATAATGCACTGGGCCTTTGTATAACATAAGTGCATATATTATTTTGAATTCTAAAAATAGAAAATCTTGTGTAACCATGATGGAAATAGCAACACCCTAATTTTATTCTTATATATATAAGCAGAACTGCTAAATTTAAAAAAAATCTTAATAATTATTTTATAGAATTTAATAAAAATTTTTATTTATTCACTTAAACTAACAATCACTAAATAAACCTACACAAAGTTTTTAGTTAGTATAAAAAATAATATATAAAACTTTTCTTGTAGCAACTAGAACTAGCAGTCTCAAGCTTAATAAGTCTTTGAATTACTTGAAGAACTAAAAAAGAACTCTTTTGAGCTTGTGACTTCTGATAAAAGTTTACAAAACTATCAAACAAGTAGTTGGTAAATACTAAAAATATATTTCAAGAACCTGTAGAAACATTAGTAAAAGCAAGCTTTTGGTTTTTTATTTTTTATTTTTTTTTTAAATGTTAAAGGTGAGACCTTGCTTTTATCTTTATTAAATTTAATAGAAACTTTTTACAATACTGAAAGAAATTTTATTTTTTTTAAATCTAATGCTAAGAATAAAAACTCAGACATATATCTAAGTAAACCTAAATACTTATCTGCGGCCTAAACCTACCAGAGTGGCCAAGGCTCACCTAGATTTGTGTATATGTAAGAATATCTGATGAAGGTGTAGAGAATTTGATCCATTTATATAACCAAGTTTCAATTTTTTGTAGTGAAATATCAAAGATGTGATTATGACTATCTTGTATATTTTTTGAAGAGTTGGATATAGAAAATGTACTAGAAAGAGAAGATGAAGCTTGGGAGTATAATGCTTGATTTTGAGATCTAGAAATGCAGTATGGGATCCAAATATTTGTATAAATTTGCTGATTGATATGAAGTAAGAGTGAAATAGTGAGAGAGCAGGCAGATTTAGAAGATGTAGTAAGTTCATATAGAGTAGAGATAATATCCAAAGGTATCAAACCAGATAAAGTAGAAAGCAAAGAAGGTTGGTTGGGAAGTTGATGAATTTGAAAGCTATTCAAGTTCATAATTTGAGTATATAGGTTCTCAGCAGCTAAATTAGTGATTTCAAGTTTGTTAGGACTTAGTATATGAGCTAAGGAGTCTTTTATAAGTTGGAATAAAGGTTCAGAGGTAGGACAAATAATCCAGTGTAAGGGTTCACTTGCTTGTTGGCAGAGGTGACAGGTATTAGGGTAAGATGGATTTCTTCGATGAAGAATATGTGGAGCAGGGAGATCATCTAAAAGTATTTTAATTCTAAAAGATTTGAGTGTTGAAGAGTAAAAACTATGTGAATAGTTTGAAATTTTTTGGTTATTATTAATATATAACCAGGTAGCATTCCAGTTAATATATTGTGATATTGGTAGCCATTGTTGAAAACGATTTTGAGAGGACCAGAGAGCAAGTATATGTGCATGGCAAATAGTTCTAACACAGCGACGGATAGGAAGTTCAATAGAAAAATTATCAACAGAAAGAGTAAAATTGTGATTGTAAATGTTCTGTGAATCAAAAAGAAGGTATGGGGCAGTTTGATGACAGCGAGCTAGTTGATCAGCTTTGTTATTGAATTCATCATCTTGGTGTGCAATAACTTTATGAAAAGTAATATTAAGATTGTATGATCTAATAAAGTTTAATAAAGTATTCCAGATAGGCCAATAAGGTATATTAAAGGGTTTGGAGAGAGGCATAGTATGAATTAAGCTACTGTATTTGGATATTACAGATTGGGAATCTGTAAAGATTTGTATAGAACAGTTTCTAGGAGCAGTACTAATAGCTGATAAAACTGCTACTAGCTCAGCTTTAAAGGAACATGGCCAAAATTTGATTTGTGATTGGAAAGTATGTAAAATGTTCTGGTTATACAATTGTATCCAGCCAATACCCATAGAACACTGAGAATTGCCCAGATCAATAACAGAACCATCAGTATAAAATGTTAATTCTGTTAGATGACTATTGTAATGGCAAATTGATTGCAAGGTATCAAGTGCAGGGCTAGAGTGAAAGAAAGAAGGTATTTGTGCTGTTGGTATAAGAAGATTTGGTAGTATTGGAATACTTGTTGGATTTCTTGCTGCAGTTGAAAAAATAAGGTCAAGGTAGTTGGCATTTAGGTTTACAGATTTGTCAGGATTAAGTCTTCCAAAAAATTTGGTGGCATGGCTTGTTGGAATAAGAATAGTACATTTGTTTGCAATAATGTTGGAATTGAGAGAGCAGCTAGAGCATGGAAATGTAATAATAGATGGTGTTGGGTATAATCGTGTAAATTGTGGCTGAATATTGCACTGCCAATGTGTGATAAGAGTATAATCTGAAGTACTAGATTGGCGACGTGCCTTGCCAATAACTATTTGATTATCAAATAGAGTAATGAGCCAAGGTTTAGTATATTTAGAGAAGTGTCCAGTAGTATAGCTGTAGTAGTTAGTTTGCGGTAAATTGAAGTGTGGGTAAATAGTACGTTCATATGCATGGCTTGTTGTTTGGTCTTCCAAAAAGGTAAACCACAAGGGAATTTTGCCTTTTGGAATTTTGTTAAGTCTGGGTGAAATATGTTTCCAGTCAAGCAAACATGAGTTGTCAAAGGAGGTGAGTTGATCGAGAAATAGAAGATGATGATGTCTAATTTGTTTTTTGAAGGTAGGATATTTAGAATGCGAAGATAGTATAGATTCAAGAGATATTGCTCCCTCTTTGATAGTAAATGGAATATTAAAGTTAGGATTAGAATTAATAGTCCATCCCAGATGTTTAAAAAGTTGAATAATTTTGAAATTAGTTGTATAGCGGTTAGGGCCATCTATAGTAGGATTAGGATGCGAAAAGATGCTAGTAGATGACCAAAGGTTATTTTGGATTTGCTGGATTCGAATATGAGTTGTAGTACCGAGTAGGTTGTTGTCATTTAAGCGTTTAATAAAGTTAGAGATATGGTGTTGGAGCTGTATATCCCAAATATTTTTAATATTATAAAGTTGAGGATGAAGGAGTGTACTAGTAGGAATAGTGCGACTTAGTTTGGCCTTGTGCTTGACTAGACCTATATGGTGCGAAAGAATCTTGTTACAAGCTGATCTGTTAATGACAATATTTTGTATACGATATTCCATAGTAGGAATTATAACAGTATTAATGATATATCGTGCTTGTGTATCAGTAATTTTTTTAGTTCTAGCAATATTGATAAGCTGAGAAGATTCTGTTATTAATAGGCATGTTTGCTTTGATTGTTTGTTGTCAAGTGTAAACCAGCATCCAAGGAATTTGAAAGGTTGATATGATGGCCATAGTGGAAGAGCATGGTTGTTAAAAATAATAGGGGTATAGTTATTAACTTTCAGATTAGTTGATAGAATGGATTTAGATGGATTAACTTGAATATTAGCCATAGTATAGAAAGATTCTGCAATAGAGATCATTCTAGTAAGTTCAGTTTGTGAAGAGGCAATCCACAGAGTATCATCCATATAGGCCAGGACAGAGCATTTTGTCTGGATTTTGTCAAATGTCTGATTTTTGAGGTTAGTCATCCAGGATGTACCGATTGAGTAACCAGGTGTATTTGTATGAATATGAGTAATTAAAGGATCATAATAAATTCTCCAAAGAAGAGGAGTAATAGTTTCGCCTTGATCTATACCATTCTGAACCTGATAAGGTGCAGTAAGGCCAAGATTAGTAATGACTTGGTTTTGTCTGTCAGTTAGTAAGTCCAGAAGAATATTGATTATACTAGATGGTAAATTAAGGCGAGTGAGAGAATGTTTAAAAAGTGTAAAGTTGACAGAATCATAAGCCTTGCTCATATCCTGAGACAATAGCCAAATTTCTTTGTGGTTACAATTTGCATCTTCAATTAGATTGTTTAGAATGTGAATGGGAATAGAAGTACTATTGTTTGGAAGTGCAACGTAGTTATAAGGAGATAGTATAGTATGTTTTGAAAAAACTTGGTTCAGTCTATTAGTAAGAATTTTTGTATAAAGTTTCCGGATGTGTTCAATAAGGCTAATAGGTCTTGTGAGATTTAGATTACCCTCAAAAGTGTTATTTTTTGGAATAGGAAAAATTCTTCCATGTTTCCAAAGTTTAGGAATACGGTTTTCAGAAAGGCATCGGTTAAACAAAGCAGTAAGTGTAGTAATACCATGAGAACCGAGGTGTTTGATCATTTCATAGCTAATTCCTGTAGGACCACAGGCTTTGCCATTTGGAAGTTTAGAGATTGTTTGAAGAACTTCTTCTTCTGTAATAGGGACAGTAAGAGAGGTATACCAGGCAGAATTGATATGAGAAAGAGGCTGATAATGTTGATGCCAGAAATTGTCAAAGAGAAATTGGTTAATAGGTCTGTGAGCAGTCCAATTATGGTAATGTGATTTGATATGCTGTTTGATTAAGCTAGGTTCTGTGACAAGTTGGTTATTAAGTTTAATATTCGAGAAGTGTATAGGGGGTTGGTACCGATCAAGAATGCTATTAATAGCTTGTTTAGGTTTGGAAGTTAGGGTTTCACAACGTTTTTCAGAGGCATGATTAATTTGTTGTCGAAGAAGAAGAGAGTATTCTAACTGGTATGCGTGATAGACTTGTTTCCAGACTTCATAGGCATGTTGAAGCCAGGATTGAGTACTAGCAGTATCGAGTGATAAAAGAGGGTCCAGATTGGCTTTAGTGTAGGAATTAATAGAAAGAATATGTGAGTTAATATGTGGAAGATAAGAATTTGGGTTATTTTTAATCTTTTTAATAAGTTGGCCAAGTTTTTTGAGTCCAGTATAAAGAGCAGTACAGTGTGGTGTATATTTATGGTTATAGCTGCGTTTGCGAGATATTTTGTTTGGAATTAATTGGATTGCTGCTTGTAGGATAGAGTGTTGAATTTTGTGCCAAGTAGTATCAATATTTTCATGAGTATTTACCGAAAGGGGTATATTGTGCTGCAAAAATAGCTGTGTAATACACTCTGAAAATTCTGTCCACTGGTCTGTTGACATAGATTTGTAGTTAAATATTCTTCGACTAACACCAGTATGCATACGAGGGGGTTTGCTATAAGCATTAGGAAATGTCCAGGAAGAAAAAAGAATAGAATGATCACTAAGAGTGCTAGTTTGACTATTATCAAGATCATATGAAAGAATAAATTGTATATTAAATGAGTCTGTCCATATATAGTCAATTCTACTATGAGCCAGATTGTTTGACCAAGTATAATGTGTATTGTTAAAATGGGCACCTATATCAAACATGTTTGTATGATGTAGAAAGTTAATAAGTTTGTATTTGGAAGAAGAAGAGCTTATAGTATTGTCTTGTGTATTAAAGTCCCCAAGAATAATAGGATGAATATTTAGTTGTCGAGCTTGTAAAATCCAGTTAATAACAGTATTCTGAGTATTATTTCTTTTAATAGTATCAGTTGAAGATAAATAAACAGAAATAACTCGTAACTTGATATTGCTTTTGAAGAAAAGGTTGAGTGCAACTGCGCCTCCTGGGTGCATAAGACAGCTATGAACGTGAGGCTTAAGGTAGTTACGGATCATAATAGCAGCACCTTCTATTGAACTATCAGCATTAGCCCAATAATATGTATACAAATTGTTGTTACAAAATGAGAGTTTGGTTTTGTGTGAAATTTTGGTTTCTGTAATACAAGCAATAGAAATATCGTGGTTAATGCAATAATCTTGCCATATTTGTCTCTTAGAAGCTGAGTTAAAACCTCTAACATTGTGGGTAGCGATATTAATATGTAAGTCACGAGTAGGTTGAAAGTTTGAAGATATTAAGGGGTTGCCATTTGTAGTTGGTGAACTGTTATAAGGTGATGAGGTAAGAGAAGGTATAGGATCAAAAAGGTCATCAATAGAAGCTGGCAATTGGAAATTGTTATTATTGTTAGAATGTGAGTTAGAAGAATAATTTGATTTGAGTGGAACGTCATCATAAAAACTTAGATCTTCAAAAGGTACAAAAAAGTGATTAGGTAAGAGGTGTTCATGTAATAAATATATATGTGCTTCTTCAAACACATAATCAATTCTGCTTTCTTTAAAAGAGATTCTGATATATTGTTTTTTATAAAACATAGGATATTCTTCTTGTAGATAGGTTAAAAAGGAGCCAACAGTTTGTGGTGAAGGTAAAGATTGTAATCTATGGTAGTATAAAAATTTGTTGTAGCATGTTGATGGTTCATAAATCTCGAGTAGATTAGGATGAAAATTGATATTTGTTCTTTCTATATTATTAGTAGGTAAGCTAGAATAATTGTCAGAATCGTCTGGTAACAATTCATATTCATCATATATCTCTTGTTCTTTAGGGTAGATAGAGCCGTATTGTTGTGTAGATAATAAAGAATGTGTATAATGCAAGTGTGGTATTTCAGTGTGGCGTGCTGAAATGGTATTTGAAGTACTAGCATTATTATCTGGTAGCAATTTGTCATCAGGATAAGTTAGCACTAAATTGTTGGGGTTAGAAAGTAATATCTCAGAGGGAGATGATGATATGGGTTCTGAGATATTTGGTGCAATGTCTTCTACAGCGCTCACCGTATGCCCGGCTTGCACGGCTCCGCAAGATTCAGAAGTTCTCAGGTTAAGCGTTAGAGGACCGTCATAATCTAAATCTTTCGGGTAAATAGGCTTTATCACCTGCCTACTTACATCATTTTCTTCACTAACTACTAAGGATGTATCTTTTAGTGAAGTGGTGGCTGCATCTATGGGGGCTTTTGGTTTTTTATACTATTCTATATTTTGCAAACTTCTATATTTTCTATATATTGGTTTTTTAGCCTCTTATATAGTGCAAAATTTTTTACCAAAAAGTGGGAATTTCAGCATACCTTTTTCAAAAGATCAATATTGTTTATTTGTTCCAAAATGAAAACTAAAGTTACAAAAAGTTACAAGAGATCACAATACATATGAAGCTATCTATATATTCACATATATAGTAATAACTAACTGATATTTCCTAAATAGGCCTTTTAGAAAAATTTTGATTGGTATATCTCGATCTTTTAGCATAGTAGATTTTTTATGTTTTTTTACTTTAGATATATCAGATATTGTAGTACTGAGATACTAGATAGTACTGTATAATTTTTATAAGTATAGTATAGGCTTTAATTATACTATTATCTAGATTTGTTTTTATTTTCTTTTTTGTTTTTTCTTTTTGTTATTTTCTTTTTTTTCTTTTGTTTTTGTTTTTTCTCTTTTTTTGATATTCTTCTTTTATATTTGTTTTCTATTTTGTTTTTTTTTACTTTTTCTCTTTTTTATACTCTTTGTAAATAGGAAAAATTTAAAGAAAAAAAACTGATTTTGATATAGTATACAATGTACAGTTGGGTGTACAAAAGCTCAAGCAAGTTTAGGCTCCAATTTGAGACAAAATATTGTTATAATAAATTGCTTTGGATATCTAATACTTGAAAAGTTTTTTTTTATAGAAATAGTATAATAATCGTTTTTGTAATTGTATAGTAGCAATAGTAACTTTTCTCAATAAATTAAAAAAAGCAAAATCATTAAATTAAAAAAACTTTTATTTATTTTTTTTTATCTACTAGATATACAGTATTTCATTAATTTTATTACAATATATATTGTCTTTTTTTTTTTTTTTTTTTTTTTTTTTACAACGAGGTCTATCCTCTAATTCTTTATTAATTCATCTTAAGAAATTATACAAATATACATCAAAAGGGAATTGTAGGGAAGTAGTGGTAAGAGCTGATTTACTCTCGACCTAAGCTGTGCTAGGGTCGGTAGATCTCAGTCTTCGAAGCTATATAGGTAAGAACGCCCGAGGATGATGTATTTGTCTAAACGTGATTGGAAGGGTGTGCTAAGTCTATTAGAATTATTATATTGGTAACTTCTATTAGGGTTAGGTAAAGGGGTGGGTGCTGGAATAACTGGATCGTGACAAATTTGTCTAGAGGGAAGCCAAATTTCGTGATAGATCATTTTAATTATTAAATGGTGTAAAGCTGGTGCATATTTGAGTTTGTCAGAAGGTCTTGCGAAGGGCGCTAATGTGACCGCAGTGATAAAGCCTAGTGGTAGTTGATTGTTGATATAAAGATGAATAAAGGATGATGTGAAGTCCACCGGTTGAACTAGATCCAATTTCAATTCTGTTGCCAAGGCTTGAATAGTATCCTTGAGTAGGGAGATAAGAGAGGAATTGTTGGAAATACAGGAGATAAGATGCACTATAGTTTCTTCTGAAGAAAGGCAACGGGGACAGCTGTAGTCTTGATATTTAGAGGGGCTACGTTCGTGAAGAGTCTTGAAGGTGGGGAGTTCATTGGTTAGTAATTTTACTTTGAAGTTCTTTAATTGTGAGAGTGTTGGGTTAGTAGATAGAGAGAAAGGTCGTTCTTCGAAGGAAAGGTAATCTAAAGTGAAGCAAATTTGTATGTCTGGTATCGGTTAATCCAGTAACTTATTCGATTTTGGTTGGTCCAAAGAGCATGATTATTTATTTCTATGATGTCTTTTAAAATTGTTTTAAGAGTATGTGGACATGGTGTATTGAGAAGGTTTGGTGTGTATTTGTCGAATAGTAATTGGTGTGGTATGATGTCTAGTGTCATGAAGTTATCGGGTTTGCGAGGGTGGGTTAGGTCTTTATCGACATGGAATTTTAATTTTAGGTTCATAATAATCGCTTTTAATGTAAACAAGATCGGGGCGTGTTGCTTCTTTTCCAGATTTAATAGTCGGTGCGATGGGTTGTCATATGTCTGTTGTAGTAAGGTTATGAATTTGTGGTTGTTAGATGTAACAGAGATCGTGGTTCCAGTGAATAAGCTTGTAGATATGAAGGCAAACAGAGTAAGGGCTGAGTTTGCAGTGCTGGGCCAATTTTTGTTGGTACAGCCCCAAGTGGCCGAGGTATTTTGAAGTGAGCAAGTTGCATACGGTGTAGTTTGATTATTGTGAGGTATGGTTGTCGAGATAAAAATGTTCACTGAGCGGTGTTTGTTCTGAGTTTTAGCTAATTCCTCCCAGATTTACATTGGAAATGTTGTGAAGGCCTTAAGTGGTCGGGCTCTGTTAGTTGTCATAGCGGTCAGAGGAGTGCTAATAGGTATTCTATTCGGGTAACAGGTAGAAAGGGCAGATTCAATATCTTTGAGATTGGAATGGATTTTCTTATCGGAGGATACTTGTATGATGTATGTATAATTTGTATCGTATTTAAAGTAGCAATTCTTTGTATTTAGGGATGTATCTTTTAGTTTACAACCAGGGCAAGGGGATGCCTGGTTGTTGAGATTTAAGTAATGACGGATATATATAGTCGATTTTGAAGAGCGGCTGGTTCTACCAATGTGCAGGTTAGAAGTAATTATCCAAGATTTCTTTTTGTGTGTTCGTTTGGTTAATGTAAAGGGATTGGGGTGGACAAGTTGTGTCGAAGGGTTGGCATTAGCGGAGATGAGATCCTGTATTTCAGTAAACCAACGGGGGGTTCGTCCTGGGGGTATTTTTAAAATGTTGTGATGGAAATTTTTCCAGTTGAGTAGTTCATTATTGTTGTAATTTAGAAATTGTTCTATGTATCTGATGTTGTGAGTATTAAGTTTTTCTTTTAGGGATTGCGCATTGGGATGGAATCTAAGTATCTCGTTGATAGAGGTGCCAGTAGTTGGTAGAGGTTTGGGCCAGTCAGTTTCTGGATTGCGAGTAAGTTGGATATTGAGCGTATGCAATGCAAAGATTGCTTGGGCTGTATATGTTCTAGCTTGGCCACTTGGAAATAGTGGTAGCACATGTAGAATTGAATGTTGAGACTTGGTGGATTCTTGTAGTTCCTGTAAGCGAAGTTTGAGAAAGGATGTTTCGAAACTGGGGTGATTGATATTTTTTAGTAGGGAAGTGGCCAGAGAGGTCGGTTGGACTTGTATAAGGTTTTTTAATCCGTATATACTCCGATGAAAGAGAAACGAGTTGGGTACGCCACGGGCGAGTTTTGCTTTAGATTTGACCAGATTTGAATAAAGTCGGGTTAAAGTATCGAGTTGATTAGGTGAAAGGTAGGAGCTGTATAGTCTATATGCTAGTCTGGGGATTAGAACATTATTGATTAGATAAATTGCTTGTTTTTCGGTTATGACCGCTTTTTGCATTCTTCCGATGCACTGTTTGAATTCGGATATGATGGTTTTCTGTGTGGAAGAAGGGTTGGGGTTGAGAGAGAACCATGCCCCTAAATATTTAAATGGTTTAGTGTTGTTAGTTGCCATGATAGTTTGGTTGTTGAAGTTGATTGATTTGTTGTCTGTTTTTGCGTTTGTGACTAAGATTGATTTAGTAGGGTTAACTGTGATGTTTGTAAGTTTATAAAAGGAGTTGGCTATATTTAGTATTTTTTCTAGGGTAGCTTTATCCAGAGCTATCCAGAGAGAGTCATCCATGTATGCCATTATCGAGGTATGGGTGGTTTTGGATTGGGTAGGCATACTAAGTGTTTGGGAGAAACCTGGATATTCAGTGGAGATACGACGTATGAGGGGGTATTACAATATATATTGTACTTTATTTTAACCAACTAATGTTTTGATTTCTATTTAGCTTGTCCTATAGCTACCAAAGTTTCTAGTATATACTGGTGATTTGTACTTCCAATATGATTTCTACATGCTATAATAGTATACTTTTATTAGTAAATATCTACATTTTTTTAAGTATACTACTATAAATTTATATAATATTATATATAGAGAGACATTAATAGAAAAAAGACAAATTTTTTTTAAGTAAAAGTTTTTGCTCTTTAAGTTAAAATAATTTAACAACTACTTAACCAAATTTAATAAATTTTTTTATTTTAATTTTATATAGTTATAGAATTAAAACAAAAAAAATTTTATTAAATTTGATAGTAGTTGTTAAAATATTTTAATTTAAAATTTAAAAAAAAGTTACTAAAAATAATTTGTTCTTTTTCTATTGATGTCCCTCTATATAACTAGATTAAACCTCTTATTATATTTTATAACTTTAAATTAGGATTCTAATATATTTTATTTTACTATTACAGATTCTTGTGATAATAGCTAACTGCTTATTCTAAAATTAAGTCTATTTATAGATGTTTGTTGTTTCTAGTTCTATATTGTTTAGTTGTTTAATTTAGACTAGCTAGTATATTTCAATTATTTTACTTTTAAAAGAATTTTGAAATAGCAATCTTTCAATTTGTAATTTAGAGCATAACTGCTATACTATTAATCTAGAGGTTCTAAAAATTTTTATTTTGAAATATATTAATTAGCTAAAATAATTTAGATTATATTTAAATAATACTTTTTAATTTTATTTTATTTGTAAATATAATATAAAATCAAAAAAGCAATAATATTATTGTATTTTAGTAATACTTTTTAATAAAAAACAAAATATAATTTAATATTTTACTTATATTTATAAAATTTATAAAATTTTTTATTTTTATTCAAAATAAAATATATATTCTTCCAAAATAGTATATAAGAGTATACTATTATATACAAATATAGTAAGATATTATAAATACAATTTTTACTAATGCAATAACTACCTCTCTAAATGCATATTTTATTTAGCTATAAAATTATTAGTACTAAATACATATTCTATATTTTGCAAATATATATTTTTTTAAAACTTTTTTATAAAGCTACCTTTATAAATGCATATAACCAATCAAATTTTAGTATTCATGCTATATTATACAAGCTTAATAATTTTATATTTAAAGTTGCAATTTAATTGGTCCTTTTTTAAATACAACACACATACACATACATACATACACATACATACACACACACACACACACACACACACACACACATATACACACACACACATATACACACACATACACACATGCACACATATACATACACACACACATACATGTACACACATACCATCGGGTAAGTTTTTATAGTGCAGATCTGCACAGATTTTTAAAAAAAACAATTATCAAAAATTAATGCAGATCTGCGACCCTGCTGGCGATCGTTGAAGAAATTTTTTTTAATTTTCTGCGAATATCGGGAAAGTTTTTTTAGTACAAATCTGTGCAAATTTCTAAAAAAGCAATTATTAAAAATTAATGCAGATCTGCGACCCTGCCGGCGATTGTTGAAGAAATTTTTTCTTCATTTTCTACCAGATTTAATTTTCTGCACAAATCTTTAATCAGGCGCTGTAAAAAACAAATAATAATAAATTACTATATGCTCGCCTAAATATTAAAGGAGGAATGTATTTGTCCCCTGCGACATGAATATTTGTCACGGGTTTATTTATAACTCAAAACTTTACTAAGATAATACCTATTGCACTTTTAACAAAAAATGATCCTCTCGCAATTCTGCATTAATTATGATCCTAACCCTAATAGTTTTTGACCCTGACTCTAACTCTAACTTTACTTAATATTATTATCGCCTTATTGGCCGTGACAAATATTCATGTCGCAGAGGGTGACAAATGCATTTTTTCAATATTAAATACTAGCTAATTTTTTCATATATTAAAAAAATACATTCAAATATTCATACATTTTAATACAGTAATAATGTAATATTGATCAATTATAAATTTCACAAAAATAATAAAAAATAATATATTTTTATTAAAAAAAATAATATATTTTTATTAATATAAAAAAAAAAAAAACTAAAAACATATTACAAGAAACATCACAAAAACGCTTTAGAAACACTACACAAACACCATAAAGGCACCACACAAACTCCACATAAACGCCGTAAAGACACCACTGCACAAACGCCATAAAGCTACACCAACCACGAACATTAAACATAGTGTGACTCTCAAGCTCAAGTTCGGCAAATTCGACACCAATGACGAGCATATCCAGTAACATAAGATGCAACAGCCGCCTACCTTGAGTCTGAAAAGAATTAGTATAACACGAACA